>VXBU01012295.1:8540-66446 GCA_013400315.1 Bombycilla garrulus
CAAATTGCTGCAGAAAACGTAGATGATCCTGTGTTTTCTTAAGTAAGAGTGATGGTAGTACTAAAAAGTGAGTTAGCCAAGAATTCCAAACATCTTTTGGTTGAATTATCTTTTTTTTCTTTATTTTTTTCCTTGCTTTTTTTTCCTTTTTGTAAAATCAGGGTTCTATAGAACTGCTGAACTGGATGCTGGACAGCAGAGATTAGGAAGTGCAGCCTGCTTTGTGAGTCAGACACTGAGAGGCAGACTCCTTGATTTTTCTGATGTAGCATTTACTGGCAATTTCTTGTTTGGATCATCTTAATGCATATTAGTTGATTTATGATAATTTATTATAATTCCGATATTTATTGTTTGTGATTATTTGAATAACTGCAAAGTATTTTCAGACAAAGGATCCTCAGTTCTGTGTCTTATGGTAAAACTTTCTGAAATGTTTTTAGTGAAAGAGCACTTCACATGAATTACAATATTCTATATTAGAAGCAGAATAGTAGCAAATTAGTTTCTAAACCATTCTATCTAATTTGCACAAATCACTTCATATTTAAGTGGTTTTTCACTCTTATTGGTTAACAAACTCAATAGATCTTTGGCAGGAAACAGCACTTTCAATGTCAACCAGCAATTGTATCCCTGCAAACAGATGTTGGAAAACCATAACTCTGCATAGCTTACACATTTAAAAATACTTTATATGTGTGTTTTTAAATGGGTAAAGAGAAAAATCTCCTAAAAGTGTAGGCAAAAAATTAGTTGGGAAAAATCACTTCAGTTTTCCTGTACTGTTGATTTGTTAAACTGTGACAATTATGATAAACAATTTCCTTTTCTGAAAGAATAGACATTTGTTTTAATGCATTACTTTGATTTTTATTTTCTTTTTCTTCTTATTAGAAGTAAGCAAGCTATGATTACTTAGATAATACTTGCACTTCAAAGTGTGTCAAAGAGGCAAATCTGTTTGTATTTCTGATAGGTTATTTATCCTGCTTAACCTATAAACTGTAAAGTAACAAGGCTACTGAACTGACAGATAGCCTAGCAGATGGTTCAGAGACTATGCAAAATCACCTCAGCTTCTCAGAAGTCAGGTTGGGTTACTGCAGGGGAAGGGGCAGAAAGAAGCGCAGAACAGGATCATTTTTCACAATTTGTTACTTGAAATTGCATATTTCTTCACAGCATGTGACATCTTGTGTCTACAGTTAAAACAGCTATGCAGTCAACAAATTTAGGACCGGCATGTTCGTGTTCTTGCTTTCATAGGAGTCATTAGGTTGATGAGAATCTTAGGGTGTCTATGAAATATGAAAGCTGATCTCCAGTGCAGAGCAAGAGGTCAACTCTGGCACTTTAGCTGCTATTGCCCTCTCCTTTTTCAGTATCTGGAGGTGCTGTCTCTCCCTACCATAATGTTGAGCAGCATTCTCTTGTTAGCCTATGGAAGATTAAATAGAAATTAGGTGCCATATGTTTAGTAGTAAAAATCATGTTGCAGCTGAGCAAGGATAGGGCAAGATTGAGAGCTTTGACAAAAATCTCTCCCTGAAGAGAGGGTGATTATTAATCATAGCTCTGCCAAATATCTGAATTCACATCCTCATTGGAGCGGCTGAGGCTGCAGATACTGATATACTTGTCAGTGCCTTAAATAGGAGTTACAGGTTCATCTTTCAGAATTTGCCTTTTTCTTTCTTTTAAATTAACCAAAAAAGCCCCCCAAAACCCTAATGTAAAGACTTTTATACTTATGTCCTTAAATCTCTTTTTAAATTTATTCTACAGCTGTTCTTTTTCCTCAAAGTAGCATCAGCAGATTTCTTCTTGATGCCTGACAGGGCATAATACGAGAGCCTTCCCCTCCAACTCCAAAAGTTTTTTACTGGGAGTGGGGGTGTATGTGTGTGTGTGTACATACTTAATGGATTATTTTTAGTTTTTTCCCCCCATGACTGTGTCATCATAGTACTGAAGAATAAGTGCTTTTTCACATATTGCAATATTTTTAACCTTATAAAGTAAAAAAGTAAAGTAAATAAACATGCTATTACATTTTTGTTGATTTAAGATTGACAGAGAAAACAGGCAGGCAGCTGTTGAAAGTCTGTTCATTAAGACCCTAGAAAGCCACATTGGAAAGCTGACTTAGTGTCAGATGTAATATTTCTGAAAATTTTAAAATGCCCAGAAATGTTAAAACCCAAAGTCTTCCTCAGCTCTGCTAAATAATAGGATGTTGTGCAATGGGTCTTGCTTTTAAGGTAATCAATTTGTTGTGCAACAAGCATCATAATAATTGAAAAACCTTTGGAAAATGTAATAAAAATAGCTGTAGGGTGCTAACGGGACTCTTTCTCCTTGAATTTCAGTCAAGCTTCTAAGGAAAGGATTGAGATTATTCACATCTCTACAAAGCAAGAGCAGAAGGAAACAAACATTTCCTGATTCTAAAAACATATCATCCCTGTCCCCACAGCTTATCTTTGTCTGAACCAGGAAATAACTACTCTTAGGAAAAACAAATTGGGTAGCTGAAAAATAATAATTTCCAAAACCTTTTTTTGTGTGTCACTCCAGTTTCCATTAGGATTTTGAATTCCTGATTACTTTTAGTTCTAAGGAGCATTTACATTTTTGTAGAGCCTGTACACTACCAACCAAATACCTATTCATAAAAATCTGCTTTTTATCTGTTGAAATTAATATTGTCCAAGAAACTTAGAAGGCATTTGCTCACACTTTACTAAATTGTGTATGCCCATTGTGCAAAGCATTTGCTCCTTTGAGGACAGACAACTGTAAAAGATGAGGGAATATCTGGGCTTGCATCTAGTTCTGCTGCTTTTGATTACTTTTCAGGGCAATCTGGAATTGTAACCTACTGAGACTGATGAAAAAAATATTTGTACCAAAATAATAGTAGTTTGCACTGTGAAGATTTGGTAATTGCACTGGTAATGATGATAACATACACTGATTCTTGCTGAAAATAGAAATTAAATTTAAAAGAGGAGTTAAACATAGATATCTTGTGAAGAAAGCTTTGCTGATCTTAAGGAAGACTTTACAGCAGTATATAAGAATATTGATTTGTCAGTAAAGGCAAGGTTCCTGGGAGATTAGGGATTTTTGGCACTTTTAGTTGGGGGATCTTTTTTCCCTTTTTCTTTTTTAGTACACAGATCTCAAAAATAGTCTTTACATTAATAGACAAAATGTAATTTTTGTAATTTTGTAAAGACAAAACAGTAGCTGGCTTTTACAATAATAAATTCTACTTTTATTTGGAGGTATTATTTATCTCTGAAATAAAACAATAATAAATGAGAATGAGAACTACTTGGATATTTGGGTATTTTGAAAATATCATCTTTGTTTGGAAGTACCAGAGAGTCTAAAGGACAAGAGGTAACAAAGGAAAGAATTAGCTTTGTGTCAAAAGCACATGGTCATTCAACACCGTGTTGTCAAAATAACACTTTAATTTAGATACTCAAGTAAGTTCTGTTTTGCATATAATGAAAAATATCATCTAATTCCTGAAACAAGGCACATCTGGTGGCATTGATTAACCCAGTGCTTGAATATCTGAAACTGGGAAAGGAGACATTATTAAACCAAATAAAATAGCCAAATCTATAACAATTTCAAAGCAGAACTCATCCTAAGCTAGAATATCTATACCCATTAACTCAGAAAATAAAAATATGAAAGTATAGCTGCAATTTTTTATGTAATGTTTAATTATGCACTTGAAATGATTGGACCAGCTTTTGGTGGTGTATATATTTATTATGTTCTGGTAGAAAACCTTTAGGCATATGATGGCCTTGAAGCAACTGAGTATTCCAAAGAGTTTCCTAAAGAACAGTGTGTTTTCCAACAACAGAAAACAAAATACGGACAAAATGTTCTCAGCAATGTTTCTTTCTGAATAAGGGCATAGATGTGGTGAAGAAGAATTTAAAAATGGAAACCATATGGTTTGATTCTGTTCTTTAAACTCACTATTCTGCCAGATTGAATAAATTTCTTTATCAAGTTTTTGTAAGGAACATTTACCCATAACTAAAGAGTGAGATCAGAGCAGTCTGTCACAAGGACTTGTGTGTTGTATTGACAATTATTTTCCGAAATTCCCCATACTGGAAAATTGAAAATTTGATATATAGAGAAACAAAAATTCCCTGTGTTTGTCTAAGCTTAAATGGGACCAAGAGCTTAAGGTTCAGTACACCACTTTTGCAAAATGCAGCAGAGAGGCAGAGGTATGGGAACCAGACAAAACTTTTTATGCTTGGGTTTTGGATCCAGGAGAAAAGATCGATGGAGCTGATCATGTTCCCTTGTGGTGTTGGCTTAGAAATGCCCTGAACACGGGAAGTTCAGAGAGGAACAGCAGCTAGCTGTATCTAGTTGGCTCTTGCTGACAACTCCCTTGGCTCTTTTTCTCTGACCCAGGGAATTTTCTTTGCTCCTTCGGCGCCAGAAAAGGGTATGTAGAGATGTGTTATAGAGGAACTGGGAAGTCCAGCAGAGATTAGGTCTTCCCATGGGCTGTTAAGGCTTTTCCTCTTCAGGTCTCATTTGAGATGAGAGAAGTGGCTTCCACCCACTCTACAAGCAGGATAGGTGGTGATGTGGGCCTACCTACTAAGACCAACAGTCGCATATAAATGTTTTGAGTCATAGTGTACAAAACAGAGTACTCTGTGTTTGGGAAGGTGAGGATCTTAAAATCTACACATTTGATTCGCAGAAGTCCGTGTTTGTTGTGTGCGTTGATTTGAGGTCATACTGAAAGATGACATTATTTCCTTTCAAACAAGAGTTTCCTGCATCTGGAATACATGGAAGGTACCCACTGACCATTCTGTGTGATGAATAAGGTCATCTTGAATTTCTTGAAGAATTTTTTTTTTCTTTTTGTTGTTGTCTCTTTTATTTTTAAAGCTGATTTAGATACTAAGCAGGCCCACCTGCTTATTCTTTTTAGTGTTCCAGTTAATATATAGGAATTGTTTTGGAAGTATTTGCTTTATGCATTTTTATCTAGTTACTTACCCTAGTCAAAATTACAGTTTATTTTGATGTGGATCTATTCAGCAGCTGATTATATTTTAGGATTAATTGATCTGTTCTCCTATGTGACAGTCCTTGCCAGATCTGCTTGTTTGTTGTGCTCTCCTAAGACTTTGAGTCACCTGGTGAGACTATTGGCTCCCTATCAGAATATTTTGTCTTCAGCTAGGTTCTGTTTCCTTTCACAATTCCACCTTAAAGTGAATTCATGTACTTGGAGCCACTTACAAGTGATGAAATCCATGTCTGGTTTTACCACATGATTCTTGATCTTTAAAGTAAGAGCATTCCATGAAGGGCTGTGATAAGACGCTAAGATGTAAAAATTTAGAACAAACACAGGAGATATGCAGCATTGTTTCTATACATCAGAGGAGTTTTGGCAGCACTACTGTAATGCAGACTGTAACAGCAGGATCTCTGGGAATATTCTTTTTACAGCTGGACTGGACTTAGGCAAAGGGAAATCCCTGTTCATCTTCAACACAAAGTTTGGGATGAACGATCTAAGCAACATTTAAAGACAAGGACTTGCCATAGTAGCAAATATTCTTCGGCATATTTTTGTCCAAGTCAACATCTTGTGGTAGAGAAATCCTTCACAGCAAAAGCTGGAAGACAAGCTGAAAGTACTGCAAAGGGAAGCACTGTAAGCTTGGTGGTATGAGGTATATTACATTATGTTGTGGATGAAGGTTTGAACAATTCATTCCAGACAAACCTTATCAAGCCTCTCACTGCCTGTTCTTACCGTACCTCCCTTAATGCACACACAGATAAGTTCTTTCAACACTCAAAACAGCACTTGGGGCAGAGGCTTCAAGATACTTCATTCCCCATTCTTTGTCATGCTAATGATGACGTTTTTGCACCCTCACATTTCCACATATGTTCATTGTAATGCCATATGTACAAAGGGAGAAAAATAAATTGTGGTTCAGGTTGATTCATGTACATTGTTTTCTAAGGACCTTTTTCCTTCAACATTGTGGAAGTTGCCAATATTAGGCTTCAGAGATGTTTTAAATGTCAAATGTATCCCTAAGTATTTGCAGTGAATCTGTCAGGTTGTTTTTTTGCCCTGGTTTTTGACCATGTTGCTGAACAATATGATTTAAAATAATTATGTGTTAGTGCTTCACCTCAAGTCTTCCACTTAAAAGCATCTAAGACAAAGGTATGGTGCAGTGTTTGACATTCTTATCACCTGGCAGTAGTTTTTGGGGCAGCATGAGTAGGTGAGGGTTATTTTTACATTTCTGTGCTATGAGTATGTAATGAGCAGTAGTAAACATTATCCTGTTCGGCAGTTGTACTGTATTTCTTCCTGGCCTGGCTTTGAACGTGTTTCTTCTTTATCTTCTATCCAGACAGATGTTTATATTGGTGTTCTGTACCACAACTGTATCTTGTACACTGCGTAGCAGGCAGTTACTGAGCACACGCCGGTTAATCCCATAGCCAGTGCACCCTGGCAATTATTTACCTGCCTCTTACCCAAGCCTTCTCTTTTTTAGTGTGTGAGCTGATATTGGTAGAAGTGCTGTATAGAAAAGAGATGGAAAGCTGAAAAATATCTTTCCATCTCCAAACATAATTCAGACTGAAGAATGTGTTAATAGCACTCCAAAGGAAAACAAAAGAACTCTCCGTTGCTGCTGAACATGAGTTTGATATTATTTTGGGAAGAAAAATAACCCACTCAATAAGAAATACCTAGTTGCTTGTCACCAGCCAGATTAACAGTTATTTCTTAAGACTGGTGCTTAATTTAAAAGAAAGCATGTTTTAAAAAACTGTTTCATCTGAGAGGGAACGAGCAATTGCCAATTACTGTAGAAGTGATTCTGCCAGCCATCGGAACAGTGCTCTGCTGTAGGTACAAAATCTCACCAAGCATGCAGGAAGGCTGTGGAGCAGGATAGAGCCCTCAGCGAGTACCTGAGAGAGCTAAGATGTATATAGGCTTTGAGAGAGTTGGGATCTTCAGGCAAGACCTAACATCATAGACCTCTTTGGAATACAATTTTTCTCTTACTTGCTGTAATCCTTTTTGTAAGCAGGCAATACATACCAATTTGCATCATGACTGGTGTGTTTTTTAGCTCATTGATTTCTGCAGGGTTTTGATTGCAGTTTCACCCAACAAATGAGCAGTTGAAGACAGGAGCTTGTGTTAAAAGCAGAGTGTAAGGACCATAGAATTCAAAGGGAATAAAAGTTTTCACAATGGTCATAATTTGAAGGAAGCACTTGGGAGGAACTGCAAGGAGTATCAGACCACATGCTGGGAGCAAGGAGGGGGTGCATCCTGCTGGCCAGGCTAAGGACTGGTAAACTGCTTTTCTGTGCCTCATGGCATGAGTGGAGAACAACTCACACATGGGAGGGAAAGTTGTAGGAGAAATCCTGGCGAAAGCTGCTATTGTTACGCTGGTTCCCGGTCTGTTCCTAAACACACTGCTGAAAGTTCTTGACAGCCTTCCATGGTGGCTGGTTCTTTGCGGGAGCCGTGCTATCTAGGACAGTGCAATAAATTACTAAGCTGTCTTTACACAGTGGAAGGTGGTTCATGAAGTTTCTGTGACAAGCAGATCTGCAGAGACTGGTTCATGGGCTGGTGAGCATCAGCACCGTGGGCTAGAGCAGCTCGAGGAAGCCCCGCCCCAGCTGGCCAGGTCCCTGTGTTCACAGAAATGCCACCGCCACTTTCTGTGCTTTCAAGAACTGACACAGCAGCAGAGACAAGATCTTCCTTCAGGGATTTTTTTACAAAAGGCTATGTAGCTCTTCACTTTAAAAAGCTTTAGGGAGGCTGATTGGATATGGAGAGTGCTGGCTGTCAAATGTCATGCTGGGTGCAAGCACCCTGAGCAGTTTGCCTCTCTCAGTTATAGAATGTGCTTTTACTCTGCAATCAGAAAAATTCTGGAGAAAATATGAGAAGTTTTGACTTAGGGACTGTAAAGATTTCTGAGTGGAATGACATATTTGGAAAGAAAGTGGTATGAATAAGGAAGTACCTGCTCCAACTATGATGCACAATTTCTGTTGCTTTATTACAGCTTCTAAAATGGTAAATTTAGGTATGCACTGATTGTCATTGATGTTTGTATGTTTTTAGGCTATAGATGGATAGTTCTATTTTATATCAGTGTATATGCTCACAATTTCAGATAAAAGAAGGAAGGAAGCCACCACTTGTATCCTGGGTTTACTCCCTTGCAACTATTTAAAGCCATCCAATAACTATTGCATAAACAGCAGGGTCTTTAAACTGGTCACAAGGAGTGATAACTACACTGAAAGGTGTGTTTAAATGCTCTTTGTGGGGAAAGTACTTCACTTCCTAAACAGGCTTTGCCTTTGAATAACTATCACTTTGCAAATGAGCAGTTAATTGAGTACTCTTAACAAACTAAGCTAAGTTTATTAGGCTTCTAATATATTTTGAAGAATTTTTAAGGCTAAAACAGCTACTGCAGAAATTGAGTTAGTTGTCTTTTGACTCTATTTGAAGTTCTATTTAGCAGGTAAGATGGCAAAAGTTAATTTTTCCCCAAATTCCTTTTCATGTACTGATAACATTTCTCATAATTTTCTGTTCATTTTGGGTTCTTATACAATGATAAAGACCTCTTTATCACACTGTGCGTAGATACACCTGTTAGTGTAATAAGTTACATTACATTCTCAAGAAGCAAATTCCTTTTGCATAATTTTTTTCTTCTGTGTTCAGCGCACCCTAGAAGTGTAGCTGACAAGCAAACAGAGGAGGATGTGGGAAGGAGCTTGGGAGACCTCTGCTCCATTTCCAGTCCCACTGTTGATGCAGGCCAAGAGAACTGCTGTTTTTCAATTTAAAGGGGGATTTTTATTCCAAGGGAAGTTGCAAGTGGGTACAAATTCTACTCTAAAAATGATCAAAATACCTATTTCTGATAAACTTTGCAGAGTGCTTCAGCCATGTTTCTTATAGCTGGGACTGCTGTGCACTTGTTTCCAAAGGTTAGTTGCTGAGATCTTTGGGCTGTGTAGCAGACTGGGCTTACCAGGTACTAAGAAACTGAGATATTGGCAATAAGAAAAAGAAAATGGAAACTTTCCTGAGGGATGTTTTTGTTTTAGTTGAAATTGCTTATATTTACAGAATTTTTTTGGCAACTTTGTTGATCAGCTTTCGTAAGTCTTGCACTTGTCACATTCCAGAATAGAAAAGATTAAATCAGATATAATATTTTTGTGTTTGTCAGTTGGGGGGGTTTTCCTGGATTTTTCTTTTTTTTTTTTTTTCTTTTTTNAAAGTGTGTTTGTGGATAGGTAGAAGCAGTAAGTGACTCCCAAGCTTTTTTTTTTTTTTTTTTTTTTTTTTTTTCCTCTTTCCGTACTGTGCTAGCTAACAAGCTTAGCACTGACAAGGCCAACTGGTCTGCTTTAACTGGTCTATATACTCAAGGAGTCCCAGCTTAAATCTATAAATGGTGTCTTACATACCAGGATTTTAACTACACAGAATTCTTTTCTATAAAGGACTGTTTTCTGGCTTGTTCTGTGATTCTGTGATGTCACTGAAAATATAGGGCAAATAGAACAATATCGTGCTTGAAATTGCTAATCTTTTTTGTCACTTCTATCTGTGTATGAGTTTGCATGCCATAATTATGTAGTCTGTATATTGTTTCATTTTGCATAGTGTAAAGGGTACTAGGATGTAAAATAAAGTGATTTATGTGTCTGTTGTAATAAGATGGTTTTTTCTCATTTTCCTTACGCATGTATAATACATTTTAGGTATGGGAAAATTGTATCCACAAAGGCTATTTTGGACAAGACTACAAACAAATGCAAAGGTATGTATATTTTCCTTTATACTGTGTTCCCTGGAAGTTGTAACTGATTCTATAAAATCTGTTAATGTTGTATTTTAAGTTCTTTCTTGCTTTTTTGGTTTGGTTTGGGTTTTTTTTTCCCATTCTTGTTCCTAAACGAGTTTTATTCTGGCTGGTGGTTTGTGTATTCAGTGCATTTGCCTCCGGAGGAGCTGGTAGGCAGCCAGTGGTGGTGGTGCAGCCAAGCCGGAGTGAAGCTGACATGCACAGTGCTGGCTGGCAGCACGCCTCTATTTTAAAAACAAAAATGGAGTTAAGAGCAGCTTTTCCCCTTTTGCCTGGAGAAACTAGGGAAGTTTGCAAAGGACCATTCAACTATACTAAGCATCTTAAAACATTATACATTGGGGAAATAAGCTCCATTGATTAGTGTAGCTTGAAGCAGCACCTAATTACATGTTCCAGTACTCTAATAGTGTTTTGTTATGTTCTGTTGAATGTATTGGGAGCAAAGAGAGGGTTCATTTTCAATGAAGTAATTGCAGCTGGAAAAAAAAAAAAAGAGAACTCTTCTAGATAAGCTGGATGCATCAGTTCACAAATTTTCATCACTCACTGCGATTGCAGCGATTCGGATCCCAGCAAGTTTGTGGTGGGAGAAGGTGTGGTAGCAGATATTGAAATACCAGATTTCAGACTTCAGTTTTTTACAATTAAGAGGGTAATTTCTAAGCAAAGTGAAATATTAAGTCAGCTGATTGAGCAGTATTAATAAGCATAATGCCCATGAATGAGCAGAAAGCTGATAGGTGGAGGGAGGAGAGTTCATCATTAGTTAAGACAAAGTTTTGGAAGTGGTGCAGGAACATAGCTTCTCAACTCCCCATCTTAAGCAAATTAAGGAGGCACTGACAGTTCAGAAACTGAAATTTCTAGAAAATTTTTTCCTCGCTTGTATGCAGATGTCACTTTGACTAGGAAAGAGGAGATACCCTTTTCAATAATTTTAATTAATTAATGCCTATGATTGCACTTAACTGATTTAATCTGTCCATTCTGTCAGTTCCTGAAGTGTAATTCAGAGATACAGAAATTCTCATGTTAATTCTTTAAAAGATATAAGATGACTTTTTCAATGCAGAATTTGAATCTCACTGAAAAGCGGTAGCTAGCAGCCTGTTGTGACAATACACTGCAAGGTAAGGCTCCAGGAAGCTCACTGTGTGCTGCTGAAATTGCAGTGGGAACATAAGTAGGCAGAATGCAAATATCTAACTGGAATTTCACCAAAAGATTGACAGCATCTCTGGCTTTTGCCAAAAAACACACCATGGGGTTTAAGCTAACTGGAACAACAAGGAATTGAGTTTCTATATCATCTGGAAGGTGGCAAAGTCAGTTTTGATGGCATGCTTGGTGTCAGTATGTAACTTTGGCTGTATTACACCCTGCAGTGTGTTGGTGATAACCCACACTGCCATGGGTGTGGAGAGCTAGTTTGGGTTATGGGAAGTTAGTCTTGCCTTGGCAACACAAAACTTGGTATGAACTAATTCACTTTGTTTCACGTCAGGATTTAACAATCTACACTACCACGTGTTACACAAAACAATATGCTGCTTTCTTCAGCCTTTTGGCAGCATAAATAAGCTTGCACTGATGTACAAGGCTGCTTGAGTTGTTTTTCCCAAGAGCTTTAAAGCTTCTGTTATAACATTAAACAACCTTTTCTCGGTATAGTTATATTGTAAGAAGATATTAATATATTTTGAATAAATTTTTCCGTTTTCTGCTCCTCCAGAGGTTATTTCATTGTTGGTCTTTTTTTGTTTGTTTGTTTTCTTTTACCCCAACTTTAACTCTGGAAAGGGATTTTATTAATAATTGGGCAGTTCACTGGTGGAAAATGCATGATGAGGTTTGCAATAACGTCTAGTGGAAGTAACTTCCAAACTGTGACTGCCTTTTGGTGAGCCTTAAGCCTCCAATTCCCAGGCTGGATTAAAAGTCCCAGCCTGTAAAGTCAGTGTCTGTTAAGGCTGAGGTATATTGCTATTTTGGCATCCTGTAATCCCTTAGTTACATGTTCTTCCTCAGAATAAGAAAAGGTGTTATTGCAAATATATGGAATTCATTTCAATTGGTGTTGAGCTTATTTTAATATTTAAAGATTGCATTAAACAGCATAGAAAATGCTTTCACATTCTTTCAATAGTAGGAAAAACCATTTGCTTTCACTGAAGCTGGGTTTTCACTCACTTTTAAATTTAACTGTGTTTTATGTATGTACAGTGAGATAAGTAATTTACCAAAAATTGGATAGATGTGTGTCTTTTAAATTAAATTCCTCTCCCAGTTTTGAATTCGAAAAGTAACTTACAGACTTACTTGTCATTTATTTAAACTGCAATAAGAATTTTCTTCAAAAAAATGAACAGATGATGCTTTATTTGGTAATCTCTGTAGAATCTGCTGTTAGAAGTTACATACCAGATAATACAAAGCAAAACACTATACTGCTTGTTAGCAGTTTGGCCAAAATTCTGATAATGATTGGGCATGGAAATGGATTTGTTCTACTAGGGCAGATCCCCACCAGTTCAAGGTTCAAGAACTTTGCTAGGTTTGTTTTTAGTTTGGGTTGTTTTTTTGTTGTGGGGTTTTGTTTTTTTTTTTTTTTTTTTTTTTTTTTTTTTTTTTTTTTTTTGTTTGTTTGTTTGTTTGTTTGTTTGTATGATTTGTTTTGTTTTTTTTCTGGGGGACACTGCATGTAGAACTTGAGTTCAAGTTGTCCCTCTTCATCAACAAGAAAATTGTATTAAATAACTGTGCTAGCAGCACGGCTGTTGACTGTAAAGTGTTTGTTTATGAGCTGGTTGCTGTCATGTTAACAAAATTATGTTTTCTCTTTCAGGTTATGGTTTTGTTGACTTTGACAGCCCAGCAGCTGCTCAGAAGGCAGTTTCTGCTTTAAAGGCCAGTGGAGTCCAAGCACAGATGGCAAAGGTGAGTGAAAATAACCAGCTAATTCTTGCAATGGGTTATGAAGGTGAACAAGCTTTACAGTGGCACAACAAGGGCAGTGTGGGGCCTTTACAGAGAGCACACTCCTCAAGCCACGTGATTATTAAGGAACTAAAATGGAGATTTTGACTGCCGTATCCCTAATGGAATAATCCATAATCAGCTCAACTAATTAAATAAAGAAGCATGATATTGTAAACTCTCCAGATTGATGTCATTGCATATATTTTATTTATTCATAATAGTATTTCCCATTGGCTTTATCAAACAAAAAGTTTAGCAACAATTTGTAAAATCTACAGCAGGCTTAATGAATTGGTTTACAGCACAAAGGTATGGAAGGTTTCATAGATTGTCTGTTTTTTACTGAGGTTAGAAGCCTTGTGATCTAGGGATTAATTTTTAAGTATACCACAGCAAAATTTAACCTTTGAACTTTGTTTCAGCCCTTCTAGTATATTTTCTGCTAATATTAGTAAAATTTGAATCGGAGCATTCATGATAGATGCCTTGAAATTCTTAGCCAGCTCTTGGCTGACCTACTTTTGCATCAAGGCAAACCCAAGAATTATTTAAAAAAGAACAGAATGAGAGCTATCTTATTTTTCTGTAATTTTTAATGAGCCTTGCCTCTGCACCAGCTTATTAGCCAAATGTGATCTTCAGAGCATCTTCAGTGCTCTTTTATGAAATTAGGGAGATAATACTTTAGTAATGATACCATTGTGCAGTCTTGTTGGGTCAGATGGCCTGGTTCCAGAAGAGAGCCATAAACACCTCTACAAATTTGTTAACTAAAGAAATATTACCGGTATAATCCATTGATACAGTTCTGGTACCTCTTAAAGGAAGTTTATTTTTAGTTTGAAAAGTATATACTAATTAAAAAACCCTAAAATTCAGTAATCTCAGAGGCTTTTTATTAAAGCAGTCTGTTAAAAATGTAGCAAATCTTTTATAGTTATCCACTAGGTACAGATTTTTTTTCAGATGAGATATTTTCCACAGCTTCTCAGCTGAAGAGAACAGTTAAGCTAACAACATAAATGTCTTTGGATGGATTCCAGGGCAACAACCATATGTTTCATACTTAATGCATGTTTCATTACAGCCATGACACAAACATACATGCTTACTAGAAAACACTTGGGTTTTTTTTCCTTCTGTAAGATTTTATGTCTGCTTAATAAAGGCTATTTATTTAATCTTTAGGTTTTATGCTATCTTACGAATATGATACCTAGGTAGGAGAGGCAAAAAGAGATTTTGAAGTCATGTAAATTCATTTTCTTAATGAACTTTGATGTCTGATTTAATTGTTTACTTGAGTAGATGGAGAAGCTCTAATAATTAACTGTAGTAACCTAATGAATAGTTTCTTTTTTTTTTATAGTATATATTTCCAACTCGTTTCCTCTGACAGTTGCAAGATCGGTAATATTTCTTTTTGTTAGCATTAATGAAAAAATGTGCAACAAAATATCCTGCAGTTCTGGGTATTTTTCTGACCCTGTGTCAAGCTTGATGGCCTGTGGGAAACCTGTAACTATTGAGGTTTGCATTTCAGTGAAACTTGTTCTGCTTCTTAACACAGAGAGAGTGTTTGAATTACTAACAAGAACAATCCCAAAAGCAGCCCAATGAACAGTACCACAACAGTCACTAGTGACTATGAGTTTGCTTTGATTTTTGTGTGTTTTGAGTCATTGGATTTCTCCTCCTGCCCCCTGGGCAATGCTGTACTTCTCTTGTCTGAAAAATCCTATCTACTTAGATGCTCCAAACTGGGAATGGCCAGTAACAGTTGCTTTGGCGAGATAAGCAAATCACACCCTTCACATGAAAGACACTATAAAAATTTGGTTTTGTGTGTGTTTAGTATTTTATCCTCTTGCATGTAACCACCTGTGCGATGGGGTGGTGGTCCTGCAGTGACACTGCTTCAGGCTTCAGCCTTTAGCCTGAGTGTCACAGAGAAGGATTTGAGGAGTTTCCTGGCTGTCTGGGCAATTCATTTCCTTACCGACCACTGCAGCTGCTGCAGTTTCAAAGAGGAAATCCATGCCTGTTGGCGTGATTTATCCATAGGAAGGTGTTGTAATTACTCTGTGCCCAGGATGTCAGGAGCAGTACAGCTCCCCAGTGCTCTCACCCTCCCCTTAGATGTGGTTCCTGACCTGCACAGCTGAACAGGGAGGAAAATGTTTTTGCTGAAGCCTTGTTCTTACTCTGGCTGCCATGAAGTCGTTTTTGCAGTGTCCTGCTGTAGCTCTAGGTCAGTGAGTTAAAAATGACTCATATCAGCAAGTTCACCTGCAAACCCTACTTTAGTGAAAGTGGCTCAGATTTGTATATATTAAAATTTTTGTTGTTTTGTAGAGATAACTTCTAATCTCAGTTATTTAAAAAAAAAAGTTGTGAATTACTTTTTCTTTTTTTCTTTTTTTTCTTTCCTTATCCATGGGGTAAAAATCATTCTGTATGTGGCAGTCTACTTCCGAGTTGATCTAACATGAGAAAAATCTCACTTGCCACGTTTTTCCACTGCTGAGCAGGGTGGGAAGGCCTAGGGCCGGAGATACGGCTTCAGGCCAAATCCTGCCAAATCTGTTCCAGGGGTCACCGTTGGTGAAGTCGCCACTACTCAGGAGATGCGACAATAGTGGAACCCCTGTGTCAGTCCATTGTTCATGAAATACCATGTCTTCAGCTATTCTGCTGTTTCTGAAATCTGAATTGGGAACCCTCGGCTAAGACAAACCAGCCTGGGAAGAGTTTTGCTTTGTGCTGGTTACCAGTGTCTTCTGGTCACTGCTGAAACAAATGCTTCCAATGTTTCCTTTTGGCCAGAAAATGTGCCTCTAAGAGTTCACATAAGATGATAATTGCATAGCCAGGGGATTGGAGTAGCTTTTGGATGGAAATTTAAAATCGTTTTAACAAGCTATTGCCCCTCTCCTCTCTTCCACTTGAGTATTGCTAGTGGTAAGTCCATCTTTTTCAGGGTATGTAAGTGGCTGTGGAAGGGCATCAGATGATGTGAGCTGTACTGGTAGCCAGCTTGTTTCAGGACCCACCAGTACAAACCAGTAGATTATCTCTTACTCAACTGATTAAAGAGCAAATACATGTCTTGCAAGAGCAGTGTTATTTCTAAGCTAGTTAGTAACTGCTGGGTGTCCAATTTTTATTTTAATTTTGTTTAATTTATCAAAATTTCTTAGTTTATTGTTCTTGCTCCTAGAGGAGTGATTATAAACCAATAATCGTAAGCTCAGAAGCTGTGATTTTGTAGAGCTGTGCAGTCTTAGATAAGATTAGTAGTAGCATTGAAAAGCTCTGACCATTTTGTGTGTTAGAAAAGTTGCGGTTGCTCTCAGAGTGATCCTTCTGAGAGCTCTGTTCTCTTCCCACCAGCCCACAGGTAAAAATTAGATAACTCTAGGTTTCTATGTTATTCAAAGCAGACAGAAAATTACTTTGTGTATAGGAAGATAGATGCAAACAGAAATATATTTTGAATGGAGATTTAAAATGCTGAGAGTCTGTAAGGGTGTTTTAGAAATTGTGAGGTATAAATGCTATGGAGATATCAGACACTTAAATTCTTATAGACTTTTGACTTTGAGGTTAACATAAAGCATTCAAGTCACTGCTCAGACCAAGTTTTGTCCCATGGTGTTAACTGAATTCACCTGTAGCTGCTGAAGCAACTGTTTCAAATGGAAAGTTGACTAATTCTTGCTTTCTGGATGTAAACTCATATATAAATATAAAAGATAAAAAAGAGCTACTAATGAAGAATGGTTAATAAAACCCACAGTTCTTTTCATCTTTCAGTCTGGCAAACTTAAGACCGGAAGAGAATCATTGTGTTTGCAGCCCAGATAAAGTCAGCAAGAGAATATCTATATTGTACTGACAGCAATGTAGAGCTGCACAAGCCAGCTAGAACACCAGTGTGTCTCTGCCAGCTCAGACTTCATTGAGTGTTAACTCCTTCATGGCATGGCAGGGACATTTGTACAATCAGATTGTCCATCTCCTGGTAGGCTGACAGATTTCTGAGATAAGAGTGAAAGGCTTATATCTACTAAAACTGTTCTACATAAGGAATTACCACTTTTGGCAGAGAGCTTGCAATGTACTTACGGCATCACAAAAAGGATAAATGGGTGCTCTCACAATTGAACTTCAACCATGTGTTCAATTAGTGTGATGTCCTCTCTTTGAAATTATTTAGCTGTTCAAGTCCAACACAGCTGCTGTCGACTCAATGACCCTGATTCTCCACACTTTGTTATTGAAGACCTTGTCTTCTCATGTCTCTTAAATTCTCTCTCTCCTCATGAGATTTGTAGTTCTTCTTCTGTGTATGTTATAGTGAAATACAACTTCACTATAAGATAGTCAAGATAATTTATAACTTAAATGGTTGATATTCATTTTTTTTTCCAGTTTGTGTTTTCCTAGTTTTTTTTTTCCTATAGAAGCATAAAATTACCTTTAGAAAACATATACTACTTACAATAGAAGCCATGAAAGTAGTCCACGGACATGGAAGATTTCTGTGGTCAGTGAGACTTGTTAATTTGAGCCAAGGAATGCTATTCTATGTACTAATGTGCATTTTTGTGGGAAGAATCACTGTTTATCCATTCAAAGATTTCCCCAGAGTTGCACATTTTTAGGAGTTAGGACTTCAGATTTATAATGTTACAATTTCCTTCTCAAAGTCTTCGCTTCCGTTGACACAATGAAGTGTGGCCCTGCTTATTTGTATTAGCTCTCACATTAACATATCACTAAGTACTTTCAAATATTTTAAGCTTGTGAAAAAAATTAGGGCTATTTTAAGAATTGTCTTTTATTTTAATTGTGTCAGAATAACAATGTGCTAACAATATAAAGGATGTTTTCCCATCACATACTGACTTCCACCATACTTAAGACACAATTTGTGCTTTCTGGAGTGGTCGACAGGCCCTCAGAGCATCAGACCAAATTCTGAAACTTGTTATGTGAGGGTGGGTTTTAGCTTATGGTGAATATGAGCCCATTGTCTGAGTTCACGTTGATCCTCTGGAGTACAGAGATGACCTGAATTTGCAATCTTTGTATTTTTCACTCATGGTTACAAAGTACATGTGATGTACTCTCCATGTTGCAGGTAGCTTTATCTTTCTTTCCTCTGAGTTTTTATATTTTAAAGTTAGGTGACTTTTTTCGCAAGTGTATTTGGAAAAGATTAATTGTCACACCCTGTAAAGTGTGAACTTTGGGAGGGAAAAGCTGCTTAGCTGCTTTTCCTCATTTCTGTAACAGATATCAAGGCTTTTCCACAGCTAATAAGCATAATAATATATTGAAGAAAGCTTTTCCTTTATGTTGCTGGTGAAGAACATGGTTTTAAATGAGCAAAAATGAGAAACAGCTAACTTTTTTGAGGTTCAGTAATGTATTGCTTATAGTACTTGTCTTCACTGTGACAACCTTCTGGAGAATTAAATCAACTTTCATTCCTACAGAGCAAAGTAAGAGAAGTAGTTTAGGTTTCCATGGTAGCTAGTGCACTTAATCTGACTGGAGAAGGTAGGCATGTTGCAATTTTTGAATTCTGCATCTGGGTTTCTGAATGCCAAAGAACAGATGACAGGCAACCTGGAGCTAACTAAAGTGGATTTCTACAGAAGTTTTTAGTAATTGTCTTGAAAAGTTTTCTTTTTATCTATTTGCATTACTTTTTTTAGGTAATAGTATTAAATCTTACTCTAACAGATTTTAAATAAATATAATACATTTTTCTGCTTATATTTGTGAAAGTTCTTAAAAGTCATAAAATAAATTCAAGGTTAGACAAATTTTGTTTACCTGGGAGCCACATGACTATCACTTCAGGAGTTGCAAGTGCACTAAATAGACAATTAACAACCACTTGCCTTGAGTAAAGAGCTTCAACCCACAAAAGTCTTATCTCAGTTGCTAAGTAGTGCTGTGGCTTGTTCTGACAAGGGTCTAATGCCTTCTTATGAACTGTGGTGGGCTCCTGCAGAGCTCCCAGGGAGCACCTTCGTGCCCTTCTGGCAAAGGGAAAGCAAAATCACTGAGAAATCAAAAGGATTAATGCAGTGATAGTCAGATTGATCACAATGCTTATAGTTGTTAAATTCCTCTTCTTAATACAGATGTGTCCGTAAAAATAAATTTCAGTGTTTAGTGTATTAATCATATGGAGTTCTGGAGAGCAAGTGAAGATTATGGTAGTGATTTCTCCCTGAATTGTGTTGTTAACAGTCTGTGATCAGACAGTATTAAAACTGTGGCTGATCTTTGACATATTTCAGTGAGACACTGGGCAATTGTAAATTTCGAAGTAGTATCTATATGAAGGCAGACAAGCCTTTAATCCCTTCCCTATCAGGCAGATGATCTTCCATGCTGTGAGCAGTGCCTAGTCACATGTTTCTGAATGGCTATTTGTTCACTCTGACCTTACACAGAGCAACAGAAAACAGATGTCTTTGCCTTTTGCCAAGTTTCGTGCTCACAATTTAGGAACAATCCCACATGCACAGGGAGGTTTTTGTTAATTTCTTTCAGATGGTGGTAGAGCACTTCACATTATGTAGGAATTCTGATCACCTCTTTCTACAGAAACAAATATTAGCATTTGATCATTCCCATCACTTTTATAATAAATGCTGTGTCTTACAAGAGCTCTGCTCTGCATCTTTATATTGTTACATTCTGGTAGAGAGCATCTAGAGACACAGCTAAAAGTGTTTGATGAGAAAAGACTGATAGAAATTTGATTACTTGCATGGCTGAAGACAAGACTTGCTAGTTTTCTCAGTAATATGGATACTTACAGTAGCCCACAAATTCCCTGACATTGCCTATAATCTGAAAATGCTGAGCAATTTCAGCATCTTTCAGGATCTGCTGAAGGTTCTGTTAACTAAGGAGAACCCTGCATGAGATATGAAGACACTCAAATTAAGCAGTTTTCCTAAATTGCTTAGAATTAAAAAAATATATCTATTCAGTAGTTTATATGTTAATGGAGGGTTGCTACCCAAAATTAGGGAACTTCTCACTGACTTCAGTAAATCTTTTTGATCATTTCCATAAAACAGTGCAAATAATTTCAAGAGATTTAAGGTATATAAGGGGAAAGTGGCTTATACAATTTCATGGATTTTAAGCAGAGGAATGCCTATCATTAAATCCTAAGAATTATTACAGTATATAAGCAAGGTTTGAGCTGAGTTATGCTGGAAGGTATTTTTGCTGGTTTCGCCCTTTTTTTATTTACCTTATTTCCAGAAGAGGAATTAAAAACTTAGGTATAAAGGAATTATAGAGAGAATAGTAACGATCCTGTGAATTAAGCTATAAATGACACAGGTTTTGGTAAGGAAGAAAGTCACAGAACTTAAAGTATTAAACTTCTGAGTGAGAGGGAGAGAGGGATGACTTGTTTTTCTTTCTTGTAACTTTCTGAATTTTAACTGTTAAACTGTAACCATTTTCCATGACAAAATCTTGTATAAAGGCAAACATCTGTTTGTATAGTGCCTTTTGTGTAAGATAGGTCAGAGACAGAAGGAGAATCCTAGTTGTGGCTGCTGTTTGAAAGTCAGCTTGGAAATCCAGCGTGTTCTAAGGGGAAAGAACTAAATTGCTGCTTATGATCTCCCAAAGTGTGCCCAGACAGCTGTTTCAAGGTTTAATAGCCTTGTGGACATGACAGAAGCTGCATGATGAAATAAGTTATTCACAGGAAGAGAGGAGGTGTTTTGCACATTAACTGATATAAGTCTTCCACTGTCAAACCATATAAAATTCCAAATACACTCTAGAAAAAGTTCAGTCTTGCTTTGCATCTATGCCAACAGTAGTAGGGATTGCAAATGAGTGTTGTAAATGAGTCCTTTAGTGCAGGCTGCCCAATGGCAGTCTTTCTTTTCTTGAAAAGTGAAGAAGTGGATTAAATTAATCTGTCCTGACCTAGTTGGACTTGGTGATCTTTATGGGTCTCTTCCAAGCTGAGATATTCTGTGGATTTGTGATTTATCCTTATAGCTGAACTGCTGCTGTTCCCCAGGGTGGCTTAGGGTTTGCACCTGCAGTGCAGATACCACCTCAATGCACTGTGGAAAGTGTTGGCATTTCAACTATTTCGCTGAAAGAATTTCAGATGGAAGAAATTTCAAGTTGTATTCCAGGGTTTCAGTGAGACATCCTCATCTGCTGGCAGCATTTTTGCTTTTTGTTTCCCTCCTGTGCCTGCCATCTTTACCAGTTCTAGCTATGGACGTATGTAGAAGTGTCTTCAAACTCCCCCTTGTCTGCTGTAGTCCATCAAAGGATCAAATCTGAAGTAACTGAATCCCTGGGAGTATTCAGGCTGTACTAGACTGATGTGGAGAAAAGTTCAGGAAAGCAGAAGTCCTTTCCAGTCAGCCATTCAGCATGTACCTGGCCAAACCCCAATAATTAATAATGCAAAATACAGATTATTTAATGGGCCACAAGTAAAATTTTTCCATTACAAAATGCTTTCTGTTCAGAGAAAACAATTTCCTTAGAACAATTTCCTCAGATGCACTTCTTTTTTCCCCCAAGAGCTTTGTAATGTGGGTTAGTAGTGAAGTTGCTAATATTCTTCCAAAGTGGAGCACTGCCTTCCCTAACAATAGTGTAACATGATTTTGTGGCAGGAAGTTTTCTCTGGTAGGTGGGCAAGTACAAGCATCTAATGGCCAGCATGTGCAGTGAATGGCAGCAGGTCCTTGTGCCCCTTTTGGCAGGGAAAATTCATGGTCTCATCCTGAATGCAGTGCCAGGATAATGTGGGAATCTAGTAGGCCCTGAGCTGCAACAGGAGCCCAAGTGAAGGGGAGTGTGCTCTACCCACTTACCTGAACAGGTTTCTCAGAGTTTCTGCACTTGACTGAATTTCTTTCTCTGTTGGGTGATTCTGAATGTAAAATTTTGTTTGGTTGGGTTTTTTCCTTTTGTTTTTTTGCATGTAAATTACACTTCTACTGTGAACAAAATGAGTCCTTTTTATCTTTTCAAATGTTAACATTTTTAATGAGAACACTTTTATACTTTCTGTTATTCTAGAATAAAAACACTAGGAAATTAAATAAAAATATGCAAAGAGTCCAGCTTTCCAGCTGATATACTGCTTTAGATTATTTAGGGAAGTTTTAGGATATTTGCCTGCTATATATTTTACAGCCTATAATAAAAAGTAAAACATTCAAAACTTTTCCTTTCAAATACTGTTTGAAATTTCAGAAGATCCTGCTATGGGTACAAGCGCAATTTTTTAATGCCAATGCCTGAAACCTCCTTTAAAGCTTTTGCTCATAGAACTCATTAAAGAAGGAAGTTGAGCCTACATATCTCAAGGTGCAAAACAAAATTGCCTAGTACTAAGTAACAAACCAGTTCGAACACTGTGAAAGCTGTTCTTCATCTCACATTCCTGCCTGAGGAAATTTGAGCAGAATGTTAAGATGTAACTACTGTAATGCTGCCTGGCAATTAATATTACTATTAATATTAATGTCAGCTTTGGTCTCACAGTGAATCCATTTACTTGTCTTCTCTTTTTGTTGATTTTTCTAATATGAAAAAAATTCAGATATCCTATGATAAGATAATTTGAATCCCAAACTTGTCTGTGTGCTGTATAGATTCAGTATTATTTTGGATGGGGGATGTCTCCACTAGGTAACAAAAGAAAAGTCATTGAGGGTAATCAAATGCCATTTGCTTGAATGCCGTGGACCATAAAGGGGCCAATGAGAGCAACACTTAGGAGCTGGAAAAGTTTGTTTTGTAAGGTATGTGGAATTTTAGTGTGGCTAGGGATTATAGTCATACCAGTGGCAGAGGCATGCACATCAGGAGGATGTAATGGAAGAACATTTCCCTCCTATAGGTCTTTCATTCAAATTTCTTTAAAAACTCTTTTGGAAAACTTCAAAACATTAACTCTTTTGAACTGAATGTGAGGCTTGGGGTAAAAATGCAAATAAGTAAAGGTTTTTCAGCATAGAATTTGCCTCCCCATTTTTAATTTTCATGAGTTTTTGGAGCAGGATAATTCCTTTCTGTGCCTAAAAGGTGTGACCTTCCCCCAAGCCTCAACACTTCTTTTTTCTTCCCCCTCCTAGGAAAAACTTACCCCAACTGAGAGGTGATAACCAAGATAGCAAGTTATAAAATTGTGCAATATGCTATTAAAAATTCTGAGATATTATTAATATAAGGGCAGCTTAAGGACAGATTGATGCCTGATCTGCATCCATCCAGTATAATCACGTTACCAAATGTTTCAGTGGAAGAAGGCAAGTGTTGTGGTTCTGTATGGTTTTGTTTTTGTTGTCTGGTTTGATTCAAACTTCTCTGCAAGCCAGTCAGCCCTCTTGTACAGAAAGAAAATGTGTTGTGGGCTATGCCATCAAATATGTTGGGACCAATAAATATGTTAGAAAAATGGGCAGAAACTGATGCACAGGGAGTTCCACCTGCAAATGAGGATGAACTTCTTTACTGTGCAATGACAGCACTGGAACAGATTGTCCAGAGAAACTGTGGAGTGTACCTCAGTGGAGATATCCAAGAACTGTCTGAACACAATCCTGTGCAATGTGATCTAGGATGACTCGACATGGTCCTTTCCAACCCTACCCATTCTGTGATTCTATGAAAATTGTATATTTGTATCAATAAAATTGATTTCAGATCATATTGCTGCTGATGCCAGAAAAGTTCTAATGAAAGTGGGCATCCTGCAGAGACTTAAATTTATACCAGGGTAACAGTGATGACATTGAAGTTTTGCACAACTTTAAGGGCCATGTCACATCAATCTGTGCAGATTAACAGTGTGCTTCAGTACAGAGCGTGGCCAGTGATCACCAGCAGGAAAGAGATGCTCCCTTGCCACAGCTGGGAATCTGTAGACAAATGCTGAAAATCATTCATTTCAACAGAAAGGTTTCTTCGAGGTGTCATTTTTTGGCACATACATAGATAACACAAAGTAGTGAGTAGCCTAAGATTAGGGGAATGGCAAAAATGTGGAGATTTGTCTCCTCCCTAATTGCTCATCTCCTGGCTGCCCCCCTCTCTCATTTTGTCTGTTTCTACAGAAAGTTTTTGGAAGACTCTTTGTATTTTCTGAATGCATAATGTAAAAGTTTGGTGAAAAGTCAAAAATATTCCTGTGTGGAAGGAGACAACAGTGTCCCACTCACTTCTGTATCACCCTATCCTTTTGGTATTATTATGGCAATGTACCTACTCTTAAATTCATTTTCACATTTTTTCCTCATAATGTTTTCTGATTGTCATCCCAGTCTTTTATCTTCTTAATTTACATCTGGCTTTCTTAGTGCTTTCCACCACTCTTGCATTTCTTGTCTGCTCATTTCTTTCCTTTTTCTCATTTTTCCTTTCAGAAAAATTTGAAACATGGAGTTTCAACATGGACTATAAACTGGTCAATTATTCACCTTTTTCACTAAAAAGTGTCAGTGTCAGCAGTAATAGGAGAAGGGGAACATTCTCAGGAATGCTGCAGGCTGTGGCAGAAGATGGAGGTCACTAATACTAGGAAAGAGCAGCCTTTACAAAGGGCCTGAGAAGTAAAAATCTGCACCAGAAGTCATACGTAATTGTTTTAAATTCAGAATGTCAGTGGCAACAACAATAACAGTTGGTTTTAATTCTCTTTCAGCAACAAGAACAAGACCCGACTAACTTATACATTTCCAATCTGCCTCTTTCAATGGATGAGCAGGAGCTGGAGAACATGCTGAAGCCCTTTGGGCAGGTTATCTCCACGAGGATACTGCGGGACTCGAGTGGCACAAGCCGTGGTGTTGGCTTTGCAAGGTACCTCAGAGGTGTTAGCCATGCTGACTGACTTTTTCCCTTTGTTTTGATTGGAAATGCAAGAAGAGTTGAAAAAGGCAGAAATTACTGAAAATTAGAAAGTTTATAAAGAGAAGGGAGATTGAGATGGAGTTATCCAGCAGGGTTTTGTTAATTCTTCCTTTGGTAAAGCTGTGTCTCATCTTGCTTGGATGGCTAAACCTAAATTTATTGCTCTCACTGGACAGTTATCTAGAATAAGAATTCACGCTAAATCACTTCCTTCTCTTTTCTGTACTTCTCCTTTCTCTTCTATCCCTGAACCAGTAAGCAAGAGTTATGTGGTGCTTCACAGAGACTTCTCCTGTGACTTTTCTGGCTTTTGAAGTTTGAATCCTAGGCAGCAGACCAGAAGGAAGGGCCTTGTTCCCCACCAACATGACTCTTTTTTTGTTTTTCTTCATTAGTTCCTTGGAGAAAATGAACTCATCATTGCCCTTTGAACATGAGCCCTTTGAATTTTCAGGCTCATTAACATGATGTCAGCTGGGAAAGAAAATATTTTTATTCACTTCCAGTAAATCTCATCTTAAAATATTGGTGTGCTAAGTCAAATATCTCGCCCAAATCAACAAGAACAAGTATTTTCCATAAATTAGTAGATACCTCCCAAATATTCTGTCCATATGAGTCTACTTTTTCTCAAGTTAATGCAGTTATTTTTTCTGCAATCTCTTCATCAAAGTCTTTTCTGTGCCATTTTTGTTTATCTAAGTCCTGCTTTAAACCTAGTATAGCAATTAAAATTTAGAGACTTTAAATTGATGGTTTCTATTATCAGAAATAAGAGCATGATTTGAACAAAGAATTGGGATTCTCGAAATATGTTGTAAAATCTCTGAAAAATCAAATTTCAGTGGTTCAGATGTTCAGCCAATACTACAATAGCTCTGTATTTGAACAAATAGCAGAGTCTAAAATTATTACACAGAAAAGACCTGAACAAATTTATCTCCTGATGAGGCCAAAATTTTTAGGGATTGGTTTTCCTGTGAGTTGGCGGGGGGTATTTCATAGCACTGTGATTTTTAGTTTTCTTTTTCTTAAATCTCTCCCCCCACCAGCCTCCTGACCTCCAATTTATATGCTTGTTAACTGTCCAGTTTCAAGAAGATATAGCAAAGGAACAAAATTAGAAATAATAGAACCAATTTCATTATTTAAGAGTGGAAAACCAGCAAAGTTTGGGCTTTGCTAAAATTTCTTCCTGTCCCCTTTAGAAAAATCAACACATGTTCCTAATATTTTTGGGGCAAAATTAACTGGGCAGTTTAATTTCGTTAGTATATGTGTGTTTTATATGTAGCTTTCACTTTTTGGTACCATGAAGGGTAGAATCCATTAATGCCCACTCTAAAATTCAGTAGGCATTTTGAATTCATTCAGTCTTTTCTCCCTGAACTTGTTTACTACCTCTACCTTGAATCAGTGGTATGATAGGAAATAACTGTAGGTTATTTTTTTTCTAATATAACTGGAAGTGTTCTAGAATCATATGCAAAAGCCAGAAAGACTTGTATGTATCCAAAACCTCACTAGTATTGAAGACATTAAAATAGAATAGTTTTAAAGTACTTTCTCAATAGCTTCTCTATTATGCATTTTGTTTTATATATATGTGAGTGAAGTTATTTTTATAGAAATGTTTATTTATATCCATATATAGTACTCTTAAGTTATAGGATAACTATTGCTTCTATATCTAATTAGAACTTCTTCCCATCTACAAGGTCAACATTTTCCTTATATTGGAAAATTCTTGGATGAATATTAATGAAAGTTAAAAATGTCCAAGAATCCCGTAGACTTTAAATAAATATTTTAATTTTTGCCTTTGGGAGACTTTTATCGGGTTAATAGGGAGTAATGTATTTTATCAAGTCAATACTCGACTCTGAAACTAAATGATATGGTTTGTTTCATTTTGAGACAAAAAAAAAAAGATTTCTTTGATGCAGATCAAATAATCCAGAACTTCTGAAAATTCTCTAAGAGATATTTTTGGAATCATTAGGAAAACCTCTTATTCAGTTTGGCTTTTTGGGGTTATAGGTTGTTATCTATGGTTGTATTTTGTCAGCCTGTGCAGCAAGGATATCAGAATTAAAAAGATGCCAAGACTTAGTAATTTTTAGTCCTGGTTGTTTCCTGCTGAGGCCATTGGCCTAAATTGTGGATGTGAATTACAGAACTCAATGAACAAATGAAAATAAATTATCTGTTCAACACTAAGCAAACATCATCTTGCAGGCAGCTGCAAAAAGAAGTTCTTCTTTTAAAATATATTTTGTTGTAATTACACATCTCGGTTGTTCAGTGTGACTGAGTCCAAGCTGGCAGATGGGGCTGGCACATCCACACTGCAGGTGAGGGTGCAGCTGCAGCCTCCAGAGACTCTCCCAGGCCAGCAGAAGCTCTCTGGCCATCTGCCCAGTCTGTTAAGTCTAGATCTGACAGCATAAGTGCATAGACCTGTTCAAGGTTTTGGATGCATTCTCAGTAGCCATCACAGCTATGCTGGTATTGGCTTCTGTTTTGTCCTGGAGACAATTAAATAAGAGATAGGTGCATCATTTAGTGGAGACAACATGTATAAGCTGAAAGCTGCCAAGTCAGTTTGGGTCATGCATCAGGCAGGTTTATATTTGAGTTTATTACCCTTAAACTGTACAGACAGTTCTGAATCCCCTCTTAAGAGTGGCATTAACCTTTGCTACATGCAGGATGGACACCAAGGATTCAGTTATGAGTGGTAGTTAGTCAGTCCTTCTGCTTCTTTCAAGACAAGAGAGGTACTTCAGGCAGCTTGGACAGCTACAGTTTAATTTCTGAGTAAATAAGAGTATTATTATCAGCTTGGCTCTGACTTTGGTCTCAGAGTGCATAAAATGTTAATTGAGTTTGGCTTTACTGTTCTGAAGTTATATGTTCTTAGAAAACGCTGTCTCAATTGTTCACACATGGGAAAGCAAGCCACAGCCGTGAAGAGGGAAAAAGCAAGAAATATGATTTGAGAGAATGCAAGAAATATGCTTTAAAAAGTCACAAACATGGGAATCTGGTTGAGTGTTTAATTTATGTAAATTATTCTTTATTTTCTTAGGATGGAGTCAACAGAAAAATGTGAAGCAGTGATTGCTCATTTTAATGGAAAATTCATAAAGACACCAGCAGGAGTTTCTGGTATGTTGCATATATTTCCTACAAGATGTATGAATGGGTTATTGCTTACATGCTGGAAGTCTGTTGCAGTGATTGTTGTATCTGGCTTCTCATTTAGAGGCAGGCTTATTAAAATTAAACTGTGTCTTTTTGGAGGGCTGTAATGCTTGCTTGGAGCACAGTATATTGCTTTTCTGTTGTAAACCTTTTCTAGGAATTTAGTAGTGTTCTCTCCTAGCATAGAAACAAGCAGCTAAGATGCCAGCTATGTACAAATTTACATCCCATGTAATCCCAGTTGAAGTGAGGAAACAAAGATCTGTATCAGAACAGAATTTGGCTCATTGTCCATGGACTAGGCTTTTTTCAGAGGCAAACGCTGGCTGGTTTTTTCATCTCTTGATGTTTTTTTGAAGTATTTTCAAAAAATATTTGCTTAGAAAAAAAAAATGGAATCTACAGCAGTGCCTGGCTTGATCATTCACTGGGGAGCTGCAACTTTCAAGTCAAGAAAATGGAAGGTCAGCATAGAATGCTGCTTCTAGAAATATTGTGCAAGGCAAAATTCAGAGAAGGCTTAGTACAATTTTGTTGTCACACCAAGTTCCTCATCAGTTTGTCTGCTTTGTCAGCACTGTTTCTAAGAGACAAAATGTATATGAGTACTGAAAAATAAGGAGAGGAAATTCAGTGCTGCTGGGTAAGATAGAAAGTATAAAGGACAATAAAGAATAAAAGAATACATGCCTGACATTCCAGGCAGCTTTCAGTAGGCATTTTATTGAGAATCCCAAGTGGAAATTTTACAAATTACAGTGTTGATGTGGTTGCTGAAGCTGCCTTTATCCCACTGGTGAAATGTTCTCTGCAGTCAGACACTGTCACTGAGGAGGAGGAAAGTAGCCCTCGGCAGGCAGACAAGAGTGTGGCTTGTTTAGTCAAACTCCAAACATGCCTCATCCCTGAAAGATTGCTCCAGTTTGAGCCAGTTTTTTGCTGCTGTAAGGGTGGAAAATGCTTCAGAGCACAGGAAACCACTCCCTTTGGCAAAGCTAATCTAATGCAGTATTTTGACTTCCTAGCCTTGCTTTCACAGACCCTTTGCCCGGGGATTAATTGCTGATATTGTTGTTAAATTAAAACTTTGTTAGAAAGTTTTGGTAAATTTAAGTACATTGTTGCATTTGTTACTTTAGTTATACTATAATATTTTCTTTATTACATTTAGTAAAAATGCTACAGCCTGTCTATGTATAAACAGACAGTAATGACGCTGAAGAACTGTAACAGAAGCTCCTATTAGTGCTTTTTAGTTTGTTAATTTTTATTTTCACTTGCATTCTCCTGTTCTCAATGAATGAACCATCAAGCATGTCATTGTTAATCATGCTCTGTCTCCAGTGGGTCATTGCTGAAGCTGGAGTTGCACCGTTACATGATGAGGTACAATTAGGTTGAAATAAAAAGTTGCTGCATGAAGTTGTAGGAATGATTTTTGCAGTCCGAAGGAAACATTTAATATAAAAATGTGATGAATTAGGGACAAGAAATTTGCACAGAACTGTCCATTGTCTGAAAGCAGAAACTAAACAGGGGTCACAAGATGTGATCTGCCTCACAGGCATAAACTTCTAATGCTTACTTTGCAAAGTAGTTGTCCAGGTTCTGTGTCTAGAACAGGTAAAGAAAAAAACCACCTCCAGAGACTGTCCTTGTGGTTACAAAGGGTGTCTAGATCAGTCACTTAGAAACAGGTAACTCCAGATGTTTGAAAGTCAGTTTAGTGACATGGATCTCACCTTCCATGATACTCAAAAAAAGACAAGTAATGAGGTGCATAAGGGAGTTGTGAGAACCTTGGTTTTTAAAGACCCTCAGTTCTGTTGAATAGGGTACAGCCTCAGCTCTATGTTTGTGTGCTGGTGCTGTGAAGTTTCATTGCTCCTTGCAAAGGTTTTTACAGAGTTAAAACACTTCCCAGAGTTCCATACCACATAGCAAGTTCCTGTCCAATAACGCAGTCTTATTAGAGAATTCAGCTTATGCATAATAGTATACTGCAGTCTGCCAAAAAGTGGGGCAGAGTCATGAGGCAGCTGTGGTTTTGGATTACCTGCACAGAGGAAAGTGGATGGTAGTGGTACAGCTCTTGAACAAGCAAAGAATATGAAACTGTTTTGAAATAGATTAGCAACAATTGGAATTATAAAGGATCAAGTTCAAACACATGCAAAACAAAATAATGAAACCAGGTCTATGTTTAAATTAAAACATTGTGTCCTAGAAACTTGGCTAAAATCAGTAAAGGGAGCTGGCTCTAAAAACACTGTTATCAGGATGAAGAGGGTAGGAGAGATGGGCCTGTAATGAAATAGGTGTGGGAGGAAGAACATTTGTTCAACAAAAACATGCTTTCATAAAGCAGCTTTTTTTTAACTAAGTTTAAATGGAAGTTTAAATGGAAGTATGGGTTAAACAGTTGTAGAAAACATAAGTGAAACCTCTGGAGCATGAGAAGACAAAAAAAAAAAGAAACCTTTAAGAATCTGGGAAGGCCAGGGATTAACACAGGGTGGTGGTCACAAAACTGTCAACTCCAGAGTTAGGTGAGTGACTGAGCATTGATGATGCTGAGCAAGCTAAACCCACATATAACTGGCTATTCAGGCTTTATTTAACCTAATGAAATATGTTCAGTAATGGTGCGTCCTTGTTTTTCTTCAGTAAAGAAGAAAGATTAGCTCAGAGAGCAATTTGAAATGCACTGCAAGTTGGTATAATCCTGAAACTCCTAGAAGTGATGTGTTAGTTTCACCATTTGTTGTTAGGCTTTGTCTTTTTTTATATGTTATTGTATTAATTGGTTGTGTTTTATGTACTATGACTTCCTCTCCATTTTGTCACCAAAAACCAAACTCAGAACTTTAATTTTTGTCCATAATTTTATCTTCTCAAGGATATATATTTGTTATATGATTGCTATAATTTTAAAGTAACTTTTGCATTTAGTTTCACTCTCCTCCTTAAAGAATTGTTGTTTTCAGTGAAGAATGTAACATTTAAAGCTTTTCTATTCTCCTGCAAAATGCGTCATGAAGTGTATTGGAGGAAGCAGACCAGACTGGTATAAAGAGCTAGGAGCCAGCAGATGAGCAGTGAGAGCAGAGCAGCATCATACTTGGTCTTCCTCCTCTAAAGATGATACTCAGTGTTCACTGGCTTTTAGTCTTGTGTTGGATTCATAGTGATTGTAGAAATGATCTGCTGGACAAAATCTTGAAAGGCATCTCCTCCCAATCACAGTTGCGTGTAACTGTGTGGTTATACATGAGAACAGTTAAATAAATAATTACCTAAAAGCAGCTATGCTGCAGAATATATAAGTTATGTGTATGTCTGAGTGCATTTGTCTCTCTTGTATTTAAAATGAGAAATATAGAAGAAAGTTACAGAAGTTTTATGCTGGTTCTATAGGCTTTATGGATTATTTAATGTTTCTTTTACTGAAAAAGAACTTAGGTGATTTTGTTTTAATGGGTGTAAGCTAGAGAGCATTTTTGCTGAGCAGCCTATGTCATTTTTACTTCAGGAATGGCTGGTTAGGTGTTGATGCAAAAATCAAAAATTATCCATGACCCACCCCTCTCTTCCCACTTAGGATAAAGATAATGGTTGCTCAGATTCTCTTTAAAGAGACAAAATTGAGTGTGTAAAAGCCCTGCTCCTGCCTGTGTTCTAGGAAGAGGTGCACCAGGAATGATATATATTACAGTTTTAAATCATCTGGCCTTGGACATCTTCCTAGTACGGGAAGGAGGGAAAATGGAGCCCTCAAGTAGCTGTCTTCTGTCAGTCATATTCAACTGTTTTCTAGTTTCTTACCTTTACAAAGTATCCAGCACAGAAGATCTCTAGTGAATTTAAGCTACTTGACCATAAATTCAATTTTTCTTTCAATTATCTTTCACAGATCCTTTAGGAAAAACACATGAACCACAGCCTGAAAACAAGTGCTACAGAGTATTAAGGGCTGACGGTGCTTATGTTACTCCTGGTTGTCACATTGAAGGCAGAGGAACAATAATTTCATTCCTTTGATCAAGACCCAGAGATTAGCTCAGCTGGTCAGAGCATGGTGCTGAGGCACCAGAGTTGTAGGTTTGATCCCTATGTGGGCCATTCACTTAAGATTTGGACTTGGAAGGGGCCCACAAGGATCACCAGCTCAGAATATTTTGTGAAATCTGTGAATTAGAGGCTTTCACCACTCTAACTCCTATAATTTGCAATTGCTGCTTAGTTTTAAGAAGCAGAATAGGAATAGAAGAGAAAAATGCATCTTAAAACCACTCAAAATATTCTTCTGTGACAAATTATTAAACTTTGTATAAATTATTAGAGCAATGTAGTACTGAGCATTATGTTTAAGTGAAGACTAGGATGGTGAAGAGTACAATATTTAATTTCTCTTTTAACATATAAAGCTATCCTGATCTTGGGTTGCACAATTTCTTTTTTAGTTTCCACAGCCTTTGGCAGAAGTTTCTAGCTGTATGGGCTTGCTCTATCATTAAAATGATGTTTTAATGTCAGAATTCATTAAGTCCCATATGCTTTGCCCTGGAAAATAAACAATGAAAGTCTCTAAAATATGCAGTTTAATTGAAAACTGACTAAAGAAATAGTATTTTTCAACTCTTTTGCTGTGTTTTTTAGTAACTCAAAGTAGAGTTTATTGAAAAGTTAATAAAATTAGCCATGTAAAGTCAAGGGTGTAAACTCAAGGTCCAGCAAAGAGCATCAGTTTTGTTCTTGCATTTATAGCATCACCTGGTAAAAATTTGGGTAGGCACTGAACAAAGACAAACTGAATTATAATGTGGAGGTGTGCCCAAGGTGTCTGCAACAAGGAGGAGTTTACCCTCTGGACTAATACTGCATTCACATCTCTCTTCTGTAAAAACATTAGCCCTAGAGGAGAGTGATTCAGGGCAGGTCAGCACTTTCCACACAAGTTTTAAAGCCCTGACCTGATGTTGAAGGCCAGGAAATCTCCTGGTTACAGATCCCCTCTGTAGCTGCAGCTTAACAGGCATCTGCAAACCATTGGCAGTGTTGGTTTGCACTGGGCATCAGAAGAGTGGGCATGTTAAATGGGGTGTCCTAGCTGCAATAGTTTAACTGCTCTGTAAGTTGTAGCCTTTTACATCAGGTACCTCTCAGCTGTGAATGCAACTCTGAATATTTCTACTCTGCCTTTGTCTTGCACATGCAGACAAGTCACTGAGTGATTAATGATCTGCTTCATCACTGGCCCTGTGTAGTTCCCAGCAATTAAACAATAAAATTGACCCTCCCTTCCTTCCTGTACTACAAAAGATTGCTTAATTGGTCTGTAGGACTTGTTAGAGCTTTTTGTTCAAATATGTATTTATTACATGCATGCTCTTATATGCAAGAGAGAGAATATGTTGCATATTCGTGAAAAATATGAGAAAAGGTAAGCTGAAGAAATAAGGTTCAGATTTAATTTTTAGAGAGTAAGGTCTGTGTTTATTCTTTGGTGGGAGGGAGATCAGTAGATCAAGATAAACCCAGGAAGGTTTGTCTCCTTCTCACGACCCTCCCTCCAGTGACTATCAGTCGGTGTTGTTGCAGGAATGAACACAATACTACTCAGGTCACGTGTATGGAAGAGCAACCAAAACTTGCAGCTAGGCTTTCAACTGGAGCCATCCCCACTGCAGGCATTCAGATCTTGAAGCAGAATCAGGGAAGGCAAATGCTGTACAGCCTGCTCACAGCAGCTGCTAGTGTTGAGTAGATGGTCTGTGTGGGGATTTTTTAGCATGAGTTGGAGCATTCGCAGCATTTGGCATTTTGGTGGGTGCAGTGAGGAGCAAGGGAAGGTGGAAGGTCAGAGAAACAAGGGTTCCCATGGCTGGATCTGTGTTCAGTAAGATGGAGCACTAACTTCTAGTAAATCACAAATTGACAGCTTTTTAAATGTTTGAGTTTCTTCATTGATGCAGGTTTTGGATATTATATATGCAAAATCAAATACACATGTGTAATTCTTACTTTATTTTTTCTTCTTATTCGTCGAAAAATTTTTACAGTGCAACACAGAAGATGTTTAATCACCTAAAATGTAGCTGTCTTGAGTTACCTACTGACAAAAAAATCAGATTTATTCTTAAAATAGGTTTTATTGAACATTTTAGTCAAAGAGTTGGACAGGTTTACTCTGCTTTTTTTTTTTACACAAAAGAATCTTTATGTTGAGACAATGTGGGAAATGCAGGCAGAAATAATGCTTTCAGAAAAGTTTTTTACAATTCATTGTAGGGATTTTTAATGAAAGCATAATGCAGACTTAAATAAAGCATTTACTAGCTATGAGTGCTATAATGCAGAATGACAGGGCTAGAAACCTTTTTCTGATGTCTTTCTGTACTGTTCTCATACCAGAGAAATTGAATTTTGAAATTAAATTTTTATTTCATCCAAAATTTTTAGTGCATATTTGAGAAGTCACATATGCTCCTCACAAAACTAGATGTTTTGAAAATAATGTATAAGTAGCCAAAGATATTAAACTTGGAGAAGAGCTTTATTTCCTTTAACGCAGTTAACTTCAGTATTTGGACCTCCTCTCTCGGTGTCCAATGGATTTTTGTTTTCCACACTGTGTAAAATCAGTCAAAGTAATTTCAGACCAGAACCTGATGAATGTACCCATATTGGCTAACATATTCTGAGATTGCCTCCTCCTATTTCAACAGAACTGTATTTGGACTAAAATGCTGTGTGCTATGACCAAGGTTATTTGATATAGCTTTTAAAAAGCAACATCAAATTATCCATCACTATATTGATATAGTACCTTTTTGCTCCAAATATGTTGAAATAGAAGTTGCTTCACGTAGTAGAGGACCCCAAAGCAAAACTCAGTTCTGGGAATGCCAGAAATCCGCTCAGAAATGCAAGGTTTTGGAGACAATATTTTCCAGTTTGTCTCCTACTTTATGGTTTCTGTTATTTCCTTGTTCATTTACTTCATCATCCATCATCATCTATAGGTCTCCTATGTTTTTGCAGTGTCATTAGCCTAACCTTTTCCTGGTTTATTTTATGATTATAGGATTTTAATTACCATTCTCTGAAAGATAATACATTTTAAATAATTTGGTTGTCATGTTTAATGCTATAGTCTGACAGTGTGTATAACAGCACACAGGTAGGAGAGGTTCAGGTCTCTGACCTGTGTGGTCAGTGCTGGAGATGAGACAGAGAACCACACACCAGTTCTGTGTCCCTTTTTTATAGAAAAGGATGTCAAAAGATATGTCATGCAGGAAGTAGCTATTTTTCCAGTAGAACCAGAGCTAGTGTTTTAGATGTAACATCCAAAGCCAGGGATGACTGGGCCATTAATGCTTGTTTTCTACCAAAGTTTTAAAAGTCCAGCTCTTGGTGAGCTTATGCATCTCTGAAGTTTCCAATACCACTCATCTTTTGCAAATGCAGACAGGGTGAAGAAACATCAGCACTCACCATGGTTATATTAATAGATGTTGTTGAAAATTTGGCTTGGGGTTGTTTTTTGGTCTTCCCCACCCCATGTGTTTACTCTGCATTTGGAAACTTTTATGTTTTCAGGTCCAGCCATGTCTCCTGAAGATGTTTCCAAACAGTGAGTGGAGGAGTGTCATGGTAAAGCTTAGACAGCTCATGTGTCAGGAATTATTGGCAGAGAGGCGTTTACATCCAAGTCATCACAGTGCTTCCACCCTGTGATTAGGGAGGGTGTGGTGTGATGCGGAAGAGCTGTGGTACAGCCATAGGTACTTGGAAATGTGGAAGCTAAGAACAGGGAAAGAAAGAATACTATGCAATACTTTTTATTGCTTCAATTCTGACTTTAAAAATTGAAGTCATGGTCAGGATTGTATTTAGAAAAATAATAATAACAATAACAATAAAAAATAATAAAGTATGGTGATGCCGTTTCATGGCAGTATGCAAAAAAAACCCAAAAGGACAATCTTAAAGAATTTCTGGTTGCATTGAATGTTCTTTATAGAGCAGAGATAAAATGGGAAAGGAAAATTATGGCATCTTCTCAGTGAAAGGTGTCAGGAGATAAAGGTGCCCATTTTCCCTTGCCAGCTGGAGTGAGTGGATTTACTGTGCCAGCTCTTCTGCCTCTTCTGGATGAGTGAAACGGTTTTAAGTTTTGGGACATTACTGAAACCTCTAAGGAGTGGGGAGAATATGTTATAGACCTTTGGCCGTTTTTTTTCTCCACTCTCCTTAGATATACTTCCAAAGAGACAAAGCTCAGAATTCAGATGGCAGTTCTTGTTCAAACCAGACCAAGAGACACATACTCAGGATATACAGACCATGTTTCTTTCCAGCAGGTTTTACAGCAGTAGTTTAAAATCAAATATATAAGGCATTCCAGATGCTGTTTGTGTGTGGCAGCTGTCTTTGTGCTGTGCTGAATGGTTGTTGATGCTGTAGTACAGCTCTGTGTTATTTAACTGTCATATTTGGACTATAACTTAAAACCATACCTCATTTGGAGAGTTGAACTGTTGTATATGAATGCTACTTCAACTAATTTCTCTTCTTTCTTCTCAGTTCCTGCAGAACCTTTATTGTGCAAGTTTGCCGATGGAGGACAGAAGAAGAGACAGAATCAGAATAAATACATACAGAACGGAAGAGCATGGCACAGAGAGGGCGAGGTGAGACTTGTAAGTCCTCCTTCAAGCTTTAGTGTGGGTGTGCAATAATGAATACTTAGGAAAATGATAGGCATTGAGACTTTTTGGCTTGGGTCTTTGGCATATTAAAAATGTGCAAGCAGCTCTTACCTGACAGTTTGTGTCTCTATAAAAAAATACTTAACTGTATCTTACTTCTGAGGAGAAAAGGCAAAATGTGAAACGCTGAGTCCTATCTCATTAAAGTGAGCAATAAAATCTTTTTTAACTTGGTCATAATATAAACTTCAGCTTTCTCATATTATTAAACTACCAGAAACATAACTGTGCTTCCATGCAGTCCTTTGATCTATGCAACATTAAAATGCACATCACTTTCACAAGATTAAAATAGTATACTAGTGCCACGCAGCATTATTATTTTTAGTCAACAGTTGTTTTAATCTTTAATGTTCAAGATAATAGTTTCATAGACGTACTGCGGTTAGCAAGCCTAGACACCTCATTTATATTAGACAAGAAAATTCAGATGTGCCTTCTGAAAAACTGCACTCCCCATTCACTCATAGAATTCATGTATTTTAGGCAACACCCTAACATAATCATCTGCAGCCCTGAATCTCAAACACACACATGTTCTTTTAGCCAGGTGTTTAATAGATTGCATTTTGTTCCTCATGATGGGAACATGGAAACTTGCATTTACAATCCATATTGCTGATGCTCTTCACTGTATAATTACTTCTGTCAATTAACCATTCCCTGAGTTTTGGTAATAAATTATTTCAGTGCAAATTTTCTGTTAAAAATGGCTAACTAAAGAAAGAATAAGAGAAATAATTTACAATTAAAATTAATTTTGTCAACTCTTTCCACTTTTTTTTTTAAAAGGCTGGAATGACACTCACATATGATCCAACCACAGCTGCTTTACAAAATGGGTATGTTGAGTAATAACATACTAAGCAGAGAAACGTTTGCATTATGAAAGATGCACATAACTAGCATTTAATAAATATTTCTGCATTTTCTAGATTTTATCCATCACCTTACAGTATTACAGCAAACAGAATGATCACTCAGACGTCTATTACGCCATATATTGCTTCTCCGGTTTCTACATACCAGGTTTGTATTTAGAACTTGGTGGCTAAAATGGTTCATTGGATCTTATGTTTATTTATCAATTGTTACATCTGGTTTTATGAGGTCTCCAATAATGCTACATTTTAATGAAGTGGCCTCCTTGTGCTGTGCAGCGTGAAAGTTGACAGCCTGAAAACCTGAGTGTGTGTTTCAGGAAGCGCAACTATTTAATGAGATCCTGGTGTCTTGCAAAATAAGTGTCCAGCTTGTGCTGATGGCTGAGGGATTTGCATCTTCTTACTTCTGCATTTCACGGGAGATTTTTCATTTTCTCTCAGTCAAATTATTTTAATGTCAAATGAAGGAATTATTCTTTATTTAAAACCTTACTGGTTTAATTAAATTCATTGTTAAAGGTGTTTTTTTCATGCTTTTTGAACTTTTCTCTGTTTTTTTTCTCAGAAAGCACAACAAAATAATATCTCACGTAGTAGTATTAAGAAGGGTACAGAAACATTCTTAGACATTAGTGAAGAAAATTAAAAAAAAAAGAGTTCAGAGTTCAAATTACTTTAGCAGTCAAATTCAGTGGGTTTTTTATTAGGATTAAAGCATTTAATAGCTTAGGACAGTATTTCTAAAACAAAGGCTACTTTATTTTGAACAACAAATTAAAACATGAATTGTGGACATTTTTGGTTCAAAGCTTTCTGGTGAGGGATTTTGATAAGGTGCCATCTTGAGTCCTCACAAGGCATATTGATATACAGTTCAACACATTGGGAAATTATATGGAACAATTTTAGGACTTTGATATAGATGTCTTAAGAATACTCAATTTTAGGGCATCTTACATTTCAGTTTACAAACAACTTGCTTTAAATACAACTAGGATGGCAGTCTCAGATGTGTGCTCTGTAATTACTACTTGAGACATGCCAATTATGCCAGTGTATGCTAAATTATGAGCTGTTTTGGCATTTTACTGTTTAACACATAGACGGAGTAAGCAGTGATTCAGGTCATAAATAACCCAAACTAATTAAATTTAGAAAATTCCTACTTCTGTGTGTCAGGGGAAGGAGAAGAGGCTGTTCGCTTTCTAGTGAGAGAGACATGCTGAACTTTCTCATGTGCTGTGTGTGTGAACGAATATGGAAGGGCATGTAAAGGGGAGGTAGAAGGCTAGCAGAGGCACTGTGGGCCATTTCATCAGCTGTCTCTTGCAGAAATTTCCATGTAGCCTTGAATTCCAAATGAGGAGGATGAGGAAAAATTGTCTAATATTAGTCTGGAGATCTAATGCCATCTTGCATGAGCAAAGGGTTGTGAAGGAGTTAAAACAGCTCTGGTGTGAAGGGCAGCTGGATTATTTTTGTATTAATTTCTGAGGTAACTTATGCAACACAATGTTCGCTCTCGGCAGTCAGTGCTAGACTGTATTTTTCATTATATTGAATCATTCTACTTAGTATTGCATTACCTCAGAAATTACAGTAAGTTCTTACCCAGAAAAATATTTCAGTAAAACTAACTGCTATTCTTTATTAAAATATAAATTATTTATCAATATAAAATTCTCTGATATTCAGAATCCAAGTAAATATTGGAAGTTGGCATGGAAACATACTACTTAGCAATACAGTATTATTTTTTGGGTTTATTGAGATAGGCAGACCACAATCCATTATGTTTCCAGAAATGTAGTTACCAGTATTTCAATATACATGGCACAGTGCTTAAATTATTGTGGATGGAGTTATTAATATCATTATGCTGGAAGTGACACAGTAATTGGAATTGAAAATTAAATTGAGGTATTCTGTAATAGGGAAGAAGGAGGTTTTTAGCCAGAAGAGTTTCACAATTTGAGTATTAGTCACATCTTCAGTACTGATCCCTTCTCACTGAAACCTGCAGCAGAAATCTACATCTACACAACAGGACATATCACACAAGCATAGTTTTTGTCTGGTGGTTTTTGGTTTTTTTTGTTTTTTTTTTTTTTTTTTTTTTTTTTTTTTTTTTTTTTTTTTTGGTTTTTTGGTTTTTTTTGAGGCACGTTATAACCTGCTCCTAGATTTATTCTTATTCAGGTAAACAAATTTAATAAAGAAACAAATTTAATAAAGTTTTGGCTAGTGTTTGTTTCTGCAACCCCTCTATGCCCTGAGCCAGTTACTATCACAGTGTGAGATTAGCCAAAGCTTTAGTCAGACTGTACCAGTATTTTTGCCATTAAAATTTTGCCTGAGGAAAGGGAGTGTTCCTGTCTTTTCCATTACATTTTTGAACTCCTGTTTGCTCTTTTCCTGACTGAAAAAGAAAAAAGAAAAAACCATCCAACTCTGGTTTGAAAGTAAGTACCAAAAGGAAGCAAGAAGTATTTCCATCTTCCAGAAAATACCTCCCCTGGATTTTTTTCAAGGCTGTATGTTTACCTGTCTTGTTCACAGGACTCTGGGAATGATGGTAGAGGCATTTAAAAGGTTTTAAATGTCTGGCAGCAGTGGTGAGCCTGCTCTGTGTGTGGTGCAGGTCAGATTCCTGCCTTACCCTACATACCTATAGCAGGTGGGGAGGAAACATTTTTGTCCTTACCTTTAGTATTTCTTGCAGCACACTTTTACAAAGAGCTGTTGCAACCAGCTCCTTATAACCAGGATAACAATATAACCTGTTAGTTTCCCTTTTTATAATTCACTTTGTCATGCAGAGTTAGGCACTCTACTGCAGTTGAAGTAATTGGGCAGTCACCGATTTTGGAAACAATGTGCTTGTTTCAAGAGCAGGGACTCTCATCAGAACCTCCTCTTCTTCCTGTGTTTTGGGAATAACACACCACAGTGTCTCATAGAAGAACAGTTCTCCTAAATCTTCTCATTTTTCCTGGAACAAGATTACGGCAGAATTCCTGGGATTTTTTTCAGTTGTGAAAATACAATATTTTATTCAGATTACATTAGAAGGCAAATGGTGCTATACTTTCTGAGATCCCAATTACTTTTCCACAAAGGAATTTCTGGGAGAGAAGGAGCTTCCTTTTCAAAATAGAAGAAATCTGCCATTCATCTGTTTGACTCCTTTCATTGTGCTTGATAAAGTTTCTGAAACCTGCACTGAAAATGTTGTCTGTTGTTCTGAAAGGTGTATGTGGTATATGGTCTCCAAATCTTGTCTCTAATTTATAGGTTACAATGAATGCATTTTTCATAGAAATAAGTGTTGTTCCACAGAGGGGCCAAGTGGATTAAAAAGTCAATAAATAAGGGAGGAGGCATGTTAACATGATTTAACTTATTACTATATCTAAGTTGGAGTATTCCAAGAATGTGTAAAATTAAAAATAAAATGCCAATTTTGTTCTAGGTTCAGAGTCCTTCTTGGATGCAGCCTCAACCATATATAATGCAGCACCCAGTAAGTTGTTGTGTTTATCTATTATGTAAACACTTTACATACTTTAAAAACAACAGGAAGTATGTCAGTTCCTGCCCAATTACTTCTATGGATCAAAATGAAAAGTGAAACAAAGACAGTAAACTGAACTGGGGCCTCATTTTTTCAGGAAAAAAAAAAGAAAGCTACCTTCAGAGTATCAATGTGATGAGGACCATTAGAGAAAACTTCCAAGAGGAAACTTTGTGGTGTTGGTTTTTTGGTTTTGTTTTATTGTATTTTACATGGAAAGCACTTTGCAAATACCAAATGTTTTACATACTGTCTACCTTTCTGGAGCTGAAATTGAAGACCCAGTGTTTTAGAATAGGTCTACAGTAGTTCAGACTGGGTAATTTGTGAAAGACAGATGGATGTAGTGATATGAAAAACATTGTCAGCACACTTGAGAAAACCTGCATAGCTTGTTCTGGCCTCACCACTCATGAGTAATGCTGGTCTCCCTACACTTTTGTCTGTGGCAGACTGTTAGGCATTCTAATCTCTGCTCTCCCCTGATATTTTGCTTCTTGTCTATGTCATTTGCCAATTAAGTACCATTACATGTGAGACTTACTGGGTTTCTTGAGATGAGCATTACTAATAGTAACAGGCACTCCCATAGTTAACAAACAGGTCTGTTTCCACATATAGTAAGGATATTGTCTTGACTTTAATTAACCTCTCCATGCAGATTATAGAATGTAAATCTTCTTGGCAGAACATTTTCTTCTTGGGCATGCAGAAAAGGTGATGTTGAACCAGAACACCCTCTCATATACTTAATTCTTCTTGTATTTGTGGTTTTTGATGTTAAATACACATACACAGAGCAGGTTTTAACTTCCTTGTCTATCAACACAGATTTTCATAAAACAACATCCTGCAAATAATGCTGTGAAAGACAAGAGTTGATATGTTATAATGGTGATTTAGTTTAGATGTGTTAGTTTCACATGTACATAAGATGAGATTTATTTCACAGTTGAAAATAAAGACCTAGATTCTGGACTGAAGTGCAGTTTTGGCTGTGCAAAGATGAGTGCTGTCTTGCTCATTTGCTTTTCAGAGAAGCCTGCATTCTACAGACAGGAAATTCTTTCAGTGTTTGATGTGCCTGTGACTCATTTCATCTACACTGATCACATGGTTGTTTTTCCAAGTATATTCTATACTTCTTTATTTTTCTTTTTTTTCTTTTTTTCTTTTTAAGGATTAGTTATTGATTTAAAATACCTGCTTTCAGTACACTGCAATTATTTCTGTTAGTTTTGAGCCTCCATTAATTTTAAGCAACACCTTCTACAAGCATAAGTCATACAAAGTATTTGGAACTGTTTTTTTGTGGAACATGATTGGTAAAATGAAATTTCTCGATAATCTTCCATTTCAGTTAACTCTGAAAACCTTATAAGTGTGCCCTCCATAGTTAGCAGTGTAAAGCATTTAGAGTATAGTTTTTATGAACTTAACAAAATGGTACAGAAGCAATAGAAATGTAATCAAGAGCAGCTGGTATTTAGACAAAGAACCAGCATTGCTAAGTCACTCTTATGAAATGTGTGTGCTAATGAAAGCAGCCACTAAGTAGGGCAGCTGTCTCGTGTGTGAATATTGTGTGTGATGGGTAGGAACACAAATGTTCCTCCTCCAAAGCCACCATTCCTAAAGATGAGATAAAGGTTTTTTTCCTAAAGCACGAAATTCCAAAGCTGAAGCTAAGTGAATTTGTACTAGGTAACGTGCAATTTTTTTGCTTTCAAGTCAGCATCTGGTTAAACTCATATTTTACAAAGCATTTTCAGCAGGTCTCTCAAGTGTATTGCACATCACTTGAATGTACAACAGGAAGTCAAAGCAGGTCTTCCACCTTGAGCATCTACAGATGCTCAAGTAAAATATTCAGAATGTCCCAGACCTGCTTCTTGAGTCAGTGCCTGGGATTAAGGAAAGTTCTTGTGGTACATCCCCTCAGAAGGACAGTCCATATTTAGACTCTCAAACCAAAAATTTAATTAGATCTGAGTGTTGCAACCATTTCTTTATTCTCTGTTTTAACAGGGTGCTGTTCTGACTCCCTCCATGGACCACACCATGTCACTACAGCCTGCATCAATGATAAGCCCTCTGACACAGCAGATGAGTCATCTTTCATTAGGCAGTACTGGAACAGTATGTAGCAATTTGATACAAAATAGAACTTACCCAAGTAGAAAATACTGCGTGTAGATCACAGTGTCCCTGTGCAGCTTGCATGTGGAAAAAGTAATCCTGTAAGTCATCTTATGTCCAGTAAATTATTAGAAACTATCTCCATTTTAAAATTATATCCAGCAGCTTTTATTCAGTCTGTTAACTGATCAGAAATTGGAAGTGAGTAAATAAAAATAGACCAAAACAAATGAAAGGAATCCAGGAGGCAGCTTCAGAGTTGCATCCAAAAGATTAAAAATAGTTTTAATCTTTATACTCCTTTCTGCAACTCCGATCTCTTAAAGTGTCAAACAGAAGTTAAATCAGAAGAGATTCAAACTTGCTTCTAAACTGAAAGACCCTTCTTTTCTGACCAGATTGGGTTAAAAAAAGAAGATATGATGACTGAGGTTAACAGAGACGGAAAATTCCTTTACATAGTCTTTGAACTCTAAATTTGAATAATTTCTCAAAAGAGATACATGAATTTTCTGAAAAGCCTACTGATTTCAGACTCAGAAAAGCCTACTGATTTCAGATGAAGAAGTCTTTCTCTCATGTATATTGGTTTAGGGAAACAGTCAGTATCTGTTAAACAATACCATGACAGGTATTTGGAATACTTTTACACTTACAATGGGCTTTAACTCAGTGTAATGGACTCTGTCTTTCTAGTACATGCCAGCCACAACAGCTATGCAAGGAGCCTACATCCCCCAATACACACATGTCCAGACAGCACCAGTTCCTGTTGAGGTCAGTATATTTTATAAAAGACCAGAGATAAGAAATATGACTACGATACTATTTTTTTTTTGGTAGAAAAATTAGTTCTCAAGGGCAAATATTGTAACTGTGAATGTACTGTGAATGCCACATGTATTAAAACTATAAAATGTAATTATTCTCAATTAATATAACCAGTATTACAACAAAAAATTACCTGTACTTATGGCAGTACAGTACTCAGAGCAATCTTCTCTTATGAGCATAGCTCAGGCAAATCCTGTGTTTTGTCAAACTCCAATAGTAACAAGCCTGGGAATGTATTGTAGTTTTGATCTTTCACTTGGTTTACCTGTATATAAAACTATCTGCCAGTGGACCTTGATTGTAGCTTTTTGCAAAGAATCCTGATTTGACCCTGGCATCTCAGGACACTGTGCATGTTTGTCTAATAGATCTCTCCATCAAAGAGGAATTTATTACTTCCATTGGAGAGCATAACATAAGTAAACTAAAGAATTTATCTACTACTTTGGCTTACCTTACACCCTATCATAGATCAGTACTTCTTTAACAGAGGAGCTAGACAGGGCATGCTGCAGCTCATGTATTCAGAATAAGTGCCTGACAGTCTCTTCCAGAGCCTGTAAGAAAAAAAAAAATTCATTTCAAAACCTGTTTATCCAGAACCTCTAGAATTTTTTTGATTCATTTTGGTGCATCTGCCCATATGGATCAGAGAAGTTCTTTTGCTAATTACCTGGTTGCTCTGTCTGCCAGAGGACTCTCAGCTAAATTAATTGCCTGGTTTCTGGGGAGCCTGGTGCAAAGTCCCATCTACAATTTTCTGCCTAGTGCCAATCCCATCACAGTACTTATAGTGTTTGTGTGGTAAGTAGACCTTATTCATCTCCCTCCCTTCAAGAAGAGAGGGACAGAATGCTCTTTTACATCTACAGATAGAAAATATACTAGCAATTATTTGCACTCTCTCTTTATTTCTATAATGTCAAAAATTTGAGGGTTTTTTTTTCATTATCATCAAAGCATCTAAGGAAGTACAAAGTTTGCACAATCATTTAATTTCTCTGTTTGCTGAAATATTAATCAAGGTAAAGTTAACACCTCCAATTTCACTTGAGAAATGTCATGAAGATTTTTGATTTGAAGACTGTTAATTCCATGAATCAAGTAGAAATACAGATTGCAGGTAATGCTGCTTGATTTTGTCTCATGGCTTGCCTTCCTTTTTATTTGCAGGAAGCCAGTGGTCAGCAACAGGTTACAGTAGAGACATCCAGTGACCATTCTCCATATACGTATCAGCAAAATAAGTAACTGTGAGGTAGGGGCTCATCCTGTCTCATGAAAGATGTGAATTGAAAGATGCTTTATTTTATAATTTACAGTACTCTGTATTGAACTTCTTTTAATGTCATATAAATAATACTGATGATAATATCTGGGGACAATGAAGCTGATTTGAACTTGGCCAGAGTCAAAAGCCAGGGAAGGAAACATGGGATCCAGAAGAGCGTAATATTGTTTTAATAATTTCTCTATAGCCTAACTGGATTATGTTGGATTTTAATTTCTTCATATTAGCAGCATGCTGCATACAGAACAACAATGAATTAATGCAAAAATACAAAAATCAAAATGCTAAAGGGAATTGTACTGATAGACATATCATGCTCTAGTTTTGTGGTATATGTAAGATTAGAAGCAGCTTTATGGCTGACTTACAGACCATAGGCAGGGAGGCAGTCTGGTAGAAATCCTTGCTGACCTTTTCTCCTGAAGACTTCCCTGCTCATCCTTTTTTTTAGAAAAAAGCAGTTTTGTCCAGAATTTTGTCAATTAATTTTTAATCCATGTCCTCATTTGGCTCTAATTCCAGAGTTTCACTTTCCTACTCCAGGTCTCCTCTGGTTCTGCTTGCATGGCCTTTTTTACTAGGAAATCATTGGCTTTACCTGAACTTACTTCATACAAAATTGTTTTACTTTCGGTACATTTCTGTCCTGAAAATGTTACTTGCACTAACTGTTCCCTTTTCCATGATCCATGTTTAAATTTTGTTTTTCTTATGTGCTTTGTAAGCCAGGCAACTTGGCTACATAATTTTTTACATTACATAGTCTAAGACCTCACACTGAAAAATTCTATTCATCTGCAATAATATGCTGGGAGGCCATGTTGGAAGGGTTTTTCTTCAGCCCTTGCGGCATTTATTTGATACTGAAAAAAAAAATCAGTTATGTGCTAACATTACGTGATATCTCTCTAAAATGTATTGATCCAACAAAACACTCATTTTGGCATTAGCTTTGATCCTGCTGATCAGCTGTGCTGTTTGACAGCAGTGCTTTCATCCCCATTACTGGCAAAACAGCTTCTTATATGGAAAGATAGAAACAAACCAATGGGAAAACTTGGCAAATTCAACAGATGGCAGAGCCTGTGTAGCACAGCATATGACCTGTGTTATTCCTGTAGTCGGTCCAAATGCTGGCATCTAGAGGAAGTCCACATCCTTGATTTGCTTCCAGGGCAGGCAGAAAGCAAAGCCACAGGCTCTTCTCATTATCCATCTCCTCGTGTTAAAATCATGACTCCTGCACGTTTCCCATGCCAAGGCTGTTGCCTCGTGTTAACCACTTTTTAAGGAATTATTTGTTTTGCCTTAAGTCTTCCCTGTGGGCATGTAAAACCTCCTTACCAATAGAGATCTGTGGTAGCCAGCGAAGCAGGGAAGCGTAATCCTGTGTGTCACATCCCCATCCTGCCTCTCTCTCCCAGCCTGTCAGTATCTTTCCCCGTAGACTGAGGCCAGGCAGGAGGAACAGCCTTAAGTCTCCTGAAAGGATGAGTTGCTGTTGCTATCTGAGATACGTTTTGTATTGATGACTCTGTGTAGAATTCCAGGCCCTGTGAGCAATTATGTACGTTTGCTGTGAGTCAGTTCTCTACTTATTTTATTCTTCAGAGAAGCACTGTTACCTGTATGTATGTGCAGTAGGAGCAAATGAAATCTGTCAGCAAAGGCTGTGGGAGTGGGCATGTGGAGAAGGTTAATATTACCCAGCTGATTTAAGCCTCAGAGCATGGCATTTGGTATTTCTGTCCCCGGAACATGCTGGTACTTGTCTTTTTTCAGACAGGTGAAGGGGAGGGAATTAACAGTTCAAAGTTATTTCATGCCCTAAATACAGGGAACACTGCAGTCAGTCTCTTGATTGTTGTGGCTTTCTCACTGTTGTCAAACTGAAACTTCTTTCTAAATGCACATGCAGCACTTTTGGGAATGTCCTATTTAAAGTCAGTATCCATGTTCCTGTAACTCAAGGGGTAAATTATAGCTAGCACATTTGCATGAGTGGATGCAGTCAATCAGAAATACACAGTGTCTTTCCTCTGGCAGCTACCTTTAATAACTTTTTAGTTTCTTTTTGAAAAGTTGCTCTTATGTGATAAATAGTCAAAGGGACTTGAAAAAAAACCAAAACCTGTTTTTATGCACCTACAAATGTATAAGCCTTAAAACACCAAACTTTGCCTTGCTTTGAAAAATTAAAAAATTGTCTAAACTTTTTTGTCATTAGCTGGGTAATTTTTTAAACCCATGTGGCAATATAAGTCAGTACATTAAAAAATCTGCCTTCAAATTTGATGAGCCCTGACTTGCTGTTCAGTATTGCCATGAGGGAGGCACAGTAGCTGTGTCTGTCTTAGCTGTCATATGTAGCCTACTTGAGGCTGCACCAAGAGAAAGCTAATGTTCATTTTCCAGAGAACAGAAGCCTTAGAGATGCCACAGGAGTAGCACATTCAACCACTTTTGGTCCATTAAAAGGAACAACAACACCAACAAAACAACAAAGAAGGGAAGAGCTCTGAGTGCAGCCTCACAGTTCCCCTTGGGAGCTCTGTGTGCTGAGCAGTTGTCAGAGAGAGGGGGAAATGCAGTGCAGGCTCTGTCCTGGTGGAGAGCTTTATCCTGGGAAGGGCCAAGCACCTGCAGTGCTGCCTGTGTTACTTCCCGGGTTTATACTCACATTCATTTAGTCTTCTCATAGCTGTCTAAAACAGGAAATTAGTTGTGTGGACAGCTACATTAGAAAAAAAAAAGTGTGTGATTGTAACTCTGCTCTAGCTCTGACCTTTCTGTGTTACAGATGTCCAGTGTTGACCTGGCCTGGAGAAGGGTGCAAAGGCTGAAACAATCATGGATTTTACTGATCAATTGTGCTTTAGGAATTATTGACAGTTTTGCACAGGTTCTTGAAAATGTTATTTATAATGAAATCAACTAAAACTATTTTTGCTATAAGTTCTATAAGGTGCATAAGAAAAACCTTAAATTCATCTAGTAGCTGTTCCCACGAACAGGTTTATTTTAGTAAAAAAAAAGTTTTTATCAAGTGTTATGACGCAAAAAAAAACCCTTCAAATTTCTGGGTATGCACAGATGACCATGAAGACTTATTCATGTGCATGACAGAATTTGTGTTTTGATTTATTTTTATTTTGTTTGTTTCTTTTATCTTTTTTTGGTTTTGTATGAAATGGATTTTCTGAAGTTTAAAATAGTAAAACATCTAAGACGATGTTCTGTGCTTGCAGTGTGTGAGTGTTGCTTTAGTGCAGTGTTGCAGTTATAGTGTCTGGTCTCTTATCTTTCTGTTTTTCTTTTAATGTAGTGTGAAGTGTCTTATTCTTTTCTATAAATTCCAATTTGCCTTAAATCTTTCAATGCTGTAGCTGTTTCAGTAAGTAGTCCAAACTAACAGTGTAGAATGCTTTGACCAAATGAGCTGGTCTATTATGCCTTGTAAAACAGCAGCATAGGGCTTTTAAAGGTAGTCAATAAAAATTGCTGAAAATTTGGCTTTTTTAATGTGTAGTAAGCGTTTTTAATGATTTTTTCACATAATATGTAAGGTAGTGAAATGCAAGAGGGGAAAAAATGTTTTGTGTGAAACACATTTTCTGACTGGGGAAATTTTAATAGTATAAATTGTTTGTAAGACCATATGCCAATAGTTCCCTCTGGTAGTTTGAATGATTTAGGAACTCTGCTGTATGATGCAATGTAAAATCTTTTTTTGCCTTTTTTCAAAAACTAACTTGATGTTCTAGTTTTAGCATAGGTAGAGTAGGGAGTTTGGGGTGGAGATATCACCGAATGTTTTTGTCCTTCCTTTATACTAATGATAGTGCTTTAGGATGAGGATTGTGCTGAGACTTAGCAAACAGAAAAGTTGCTATTACAGCAAAATGGCAAAAGCTAAAGGACTCATTTTCAAACATATGCTGAGATTTAAGTAGAAGCATAATTGATTGGGTACTAGCTCTCTATAGTAGGTAAATAAAAATAAAAAGACTTGGCACTTTTAAAAGGTAACTTTACCAAAGAACAAAGAGCCAGTAACCAATAATTCTGATTTGTCTCAGCATTGCGTCTTCTGTACTCTTTATTTTTGCCGGACCAGTTTGCGGTTAAGAGAATGTGCCTTTTTTGTACATTTGCATTTAGGTTTTATAATTTTAATTGATGTATGGACACAAAAGCATGAAGGAAGACTTGGATCCAAGCAGTGCCACACTTTACATCATCACTACAAGTGTTAAGTGTAAAGAAAACCAATTTTGAAACTATGAAATTCCTGATTCATAAATACACAGTTATTTGTACTTCACATATTAGATAATTCACTGCTACTAAAGCTTTTTATTACAATTGCATATGTTTTAAATTGAATGATAAATTAAGTTGTCTTCCAAAACTGTGTACTTCTCTGGTCAGCTGTATATGATCAGTTATCTACCTCAAAGTTTATTTCCTTTTGTATTGGGACAGGTTGCTGGCCCTCCCTGTTTCCACAGACCAAATCATCCTAGCTCAGGAGCTAGGGCTAAGCAGTTGTTTCTTTCAAGTATTTTTTAGTTTTTAAATTTTGTGTGGGTATTGGAGTATAGATGTCGGTGACATTTCATAGTTTCAAAAGTAAGTTGCTGCTCTGAGAAGTGTAGATTCTAGTGAAATGCATAGTCATAAGAGATATTTTTGGTTTTTTTTTTTTTTTTTTTTTTTTTTAAAAAGTTGTGGTATTATTGGTTCTATGCTCCCTGGAATATTACTGCTTTGTAAAAGTCCAGACTTCTTGCAGCACCTTGCCTGTATTTGGTAACTTTCCAAACCTGGATCTCTCACTACTTGCTATTTTTGCATTAATTAAAAACTGCAGTATGATAGCTGTGTTAGAGGGAGGGAAGAGTTGCTGTCAGAAATGTCTGAACTAAGTGCCATACTCATTGTCTGGGTAAGATTTGGGAAATTTAACCTCTGTACATAAAGAAATAATCAGTTACTTAAACATCACATAGTAGACAGCCATTAAATTATAAAAAATTAATTTATGAAGAAAGACCTTTTGTACAGATTGAAAAAAAAAGATAAGATTTTCATAGAGATATCTATATGATCAAGAGAGTTAATTTTTTATTTTTGTTTTACTAGTGCCACAAACTTGCCAGTGGTAACTTATTTGTCCGGTTCAAGATAACTCTGTAGTTTTGTTTCCTAGGACTTGTTGTTAAACACCAAAAGACATTTTTGAACTGTAAATTTGATTATATTGTTAGCTTTTTCTGTTTTATTTCTTTGAAAACTTTTGAATAAAAAAGATCCAAAAAAACAAAAATGCATAATCTTTTTCCTTCAGACCTTCCTTTATTGGGGGAAAACCCAACAGGTTACGGTAAATCTTCTGGATTTATTTTGAAATGTTTGGAATTGCTTTCTACTTGACAGCCTGGGTTTTTTTCTCCTCTGTCTCTCATCAAAACCAAATTTTAACTCTTTTCCACCACACTACAAAGTCACTAATTATTTCAAACAAAAGAGGAAAATATATATGAAAAATATATGATGAGATGTCTGATTTGGACGCAAGAACTCCGTTCTGCTGTGTGTCAGCCCACACGGGGAGTTGTGTGTAGCCAGGCTTGCATGCTGTGGCTGTAAATACCGTTTTCCTGAGGTAAGGTTAGAGGTGGAGGGTCACTTTGGTAGCTTGGATTGCTGCCTTCAAATGCTTTTGTCTTCCCACAAGTGCTGGCATTGGCCGGAATACCCAGTTCTGGAGAGCAGAGGTGGTACTTCACTGGGATTCAAACCAGTGCTGGCCTTCCAGCTGCCATCTTTAAGCCCTGTATTTCTTTAAAGGTAATCTCTGATCTTATTATCCTTTTGGCAGGATCAGTACTGCTGATGGTGTGTATCAGGTAGAGGACTGCTCTGACCAAAGTAAGGCTTGGGAAAGCGAGAGGGGAAAAGTTAGACTCTTGTGTCTCCTCAGCCAAATGCTTTGCCAACTCCATGGCCTTGCCATGGCTTTGGATTGATGTGTGGCAGGAGAGGGGCTCTGGCCCAGCCTTGGGCACCCCAGGATGTGCCCAGTGGCACAGAGTGGGGTTGGGTGATCCAGAGGGCTCCTGCTCCTTACTATGGGAGCTGGGTAGGCAAAGGGGAGGCTCACTAACCCCAGGCTGTGCTGCTCTGGGGAGCACTCTCCAGCCTGAGAGTTCTTTCCAGTGCACACATGGCTTTGAGGGATCCCAAGGGCTCTGCCAGTGCCATGGCAGGCCAGGCAGCCTACTGGGGATGACAGGTGGGGGCATGCTGCTGGCAGTGCACAGCCTGAGCTTTCAGTCATGTGATACCCATGCATGTTATTGAGAATAAATGTGTTTCCAGTGGAGCTGGCAAAGCAACTCACCTGGAGAATGGGTAACTTGATTTACAGTTGCTTATGCAATGAAGACATCCCCAACAATGATAGCACTAATTGACCCAAGGGAATGGCCTGAAGTTGTGTCAGAGGAGGTTTAGGCTGGATATGAGAAAAAGGTTTCTCACCCAGAGGATGGCTGGGCACTGGAACAGGCTCCCTAGGAAGTGGCCACAGCACCAAGCCTGACAGAGTTCAGGAAGCGTTTGGACAATACTCTCAGGCACGTGGTGTGACTCTTGAGAATGGTCCTGTGCAGGGCAGGGAGTTGGACTCGATAATCCTTGTGGGTCCCTTTCAAATCAGCATATTCTGTGATTAATGGAGAGGAAAAACCATCACACTGTGCTACTAAACACTCAACTCCTGTAACTGAAAAAAATACCATTTAACCATTTGAAGGGTCATTTAAATATTGGCCCAATATGGTGCCTGTCCCAAATGCAATGCATGAGAAGATGAATACAGGAAAGTTTAAAAGGGTTTTGTTACATTATTCATCACCATATTGAATCAATCTCCGATTAATAAGCATTCTTTTTAAATTAGGAATGTTTACTCTTCACAAAAGCTGTATGTAAATAGAATAATACAGGCTGAAAATGTTTTTTGCTCTCTATTTGCTTTTCTAATTATCCCTATGATAAACTTAGCTTTTATTAGTATATTTGATAAGAATGAATGCTTTTTTCAGGTTAGTATCTTTTGCCTGATCTAATAAGGTTGTGTGTATCATTCCTATCAGGCAATAAGCAGTAATACAATGTCTTTATGTAATATACTTTTATTGTGTATGATAAAACTCATTACCAACTAGTTTGTTCAAACATTGACTTCATCCTCTGGCATACAACCTGTTTTGAACCCTACTTGCAAACCTGCCATTAACAATTTTTTTTTACCTGTTAACAAATAGGGGTAAGTATCGGATTTATGTAGGATGACTGTGTACCAATATAAATGTTTTGTGCAAGATCATGCACCAACCCTCTTGTTTTTTGGTTGTTAGGGATTACAAAGTAGCCTTTCTATAGGCACTGAACATATTTTTTTTATCTTTCTCTATTTTTTAAATTAGCTACTCTAGGCAGGTGCAAGGCAAGTGCAAGCAGTATAACCAAGTACTGTTGACCAGCTGAGCCTTGATAATGACTGCATCTATTGGGCTGCATATATTAGAGTAAGTCAGAATAGTCTAAAGCACTTTGCTGGTACTCTGTTAGCTTTTAATGGGGAAAAAAAAAAGTAAGTGCTGTTTTGCTCTCTCCTTTCTAGCTTTCATTTATGCCATGAAATTTATGCCTCCACCATACCAGACAAAAATCATGACAGACTAAAACTGTGCCACAGAAACGTCATACCAGAAATACATTTTCCACAGAAACATCATACCAGAAATACATTTTATGTGCCAGAATATTTGTATGGGTTTGTACTCCTACTCCTCCTGTGTACACATCACTGCACTTGTTCCTTTTGCTGTTGTCAACCACTCCAAATTTTTTTATAAACTTCCACATGTGTTAGAATAAGATAATCTGTCCTGTCCTGTCCAGCAGTGCCTTCTTGTGAAAGCCAGTGTGTTGTTTGGTGGCATTTAAGGCATGTGGTACCTTCCAAACGTTTGCCACACTGACGTACTCTTTCAACTGGTAAAGATCATTTGTATCCTTCACCCGCCAACAAATTCTGGCATAGACTAACCCAAACAAATCTGAGGCTTTTGGCTTTCAGGCTCAGTCCATTAATTCTCTCCAGAATGGGGGTTAGGATATACAAAACCTATTCTGTTTCGCAACTTCGCTTTCAGTGACTAAGAAAAGCCAAGCTGATGTCAGAACAGCAAAGATTTACAATGCAGTGATCAGAGTGTAAATGCTGCATGTGGAATGAGTCAGTCTTTCCTTTTCAGGACAGCTCTAACCACATCTGCCATCTGAGAAATCTGTGCAGCCCACTTCTGTAGTAAAGAAATTGTATCACAGGAAAATATTACTGGGGTTTGTTTCCATGTCCAAGAGAAAAGGCCAGCTTCTTCAGAGGCTAGCCTTAACTGTTTAAGTTATTTTGCCTTTTTCAACACTATCCCCTCCCTGAGTACCTACATCAGTGGTGTTCTGAATTCTGTTGTGTTATGTTGGTCTCACTTCAGCTGAATAAACTGACCTCTTTTGACAGCTTCACTGCAATACAAAGGGATTTTTGGAGAACTGAAGGAATGAAGGTATGTGGCGCCCTGAAGACTTCCCACATGCACACTGCAGGTGTTCAGGTCAACCTGCTCAGGCAGCTTTCTAAGCAGTGTTATTGTTTAAGAGCCACACATGCAAGTGTTAGGCAGGGCAGTAATATTTGGAAAATGATTTCTGCACATGCACTCTGCTGATCTTAAAGAAGCCATCTGCAGTAGGGATTTTCCCAAGTATTTTAACTCTCTGAAATTCACTCACTGGGATGATGGTTTTAAGCAACATCTGTAGAGCATTTAAGACTAATGGAATAAAACAATGATTTAAAACAAGCCCAAGAGAAAATTTACTAGTAAATTTTATGTTTTGGTAAATAGTTCCAGTTTTTTCCAAGTACAAATAGAAAATTACTTTTGCTTTCTGTGCTTCGCCTTTTCCCAATGAGAAATGCTTTCATACCAATGAGAAAACACTGCTAAATTTTTTGTTGTTGTTGGGTTTGGTTTTTTGTTTTGTTTGGGGTTTTTTTTGCCTTCCAGTAAATGTCAAAAAAACCTAAAAATATATTTATTTTTAGGCACTTGTTACCAGCTTGTTTTTGCATCAATTTGTTCTGGTATCTTTAGCCAGTCTCAAAGATAATCTGTAAGCAGAATATACATAACCAAGCACATGAAGCAGTTATTTATTGACCAGCCCACAGAAAAGAAAGGATTTCACAAGCCATTGGGCTAAGCATGAGTCTGCTCACCCAGCAAGGTACCAGCTGTGGCTTTTTTGGCCAGGCAGACATTGGGCAGGAGGGAAAGGGTCAGTCTCCCAGGAGCAGACCCCTAACATTGCCACATTTTTATCTTCTGCCAAGCTCCATCAGGGCCCCTGGCATGGGTGCCTTGTCCCAATAAACTGACTGACCTGATGCTTCCTGACTTGTCTTGCTTTTTTCTTCCTTTAGATTTTATACCCTTTCTATATTGCTGCTTTCTCTCCTAAACCCTTGAGTTCCCAGCAGTCCTGTCCCACTGGCTCTACCTCTGTCTATAATTTTACCTTTCTTATCTCTCCAGACTTTCTCACAGCCTTTTTTCAAGCACTCTGAGCAAGGTTACACAGCTGGGCTGGTTCGGAGTTGGGCCCTCATGTGCAGGGAGCTGTGGAGATGGAGGCACAGGACAGGGACTGCAGTATGGGCTGACATATACTCCAGGTCTTCCTTGAGTCGGAAAACATTCAAATGCAGTTGGAAAAAAGGGTATTCAAAGAGCTCCAAGTGTTGCTGTCTTTGCCAGAACAGAATGAAAACTAGATTTCAAACAGCTCTAAGAGGCCAATGGAGTGAAATGCTCCAGAAGTTATCAGCTGCAGGGACCGTCAGTTCCTGACCTCCTTCAGCCCTGCCCTGCTCACTTTCCATACTTCAACAAGTTCCAGCTGGGAGTAGGCAGAGTGTTCTGACGTGAGTGGAAACGGGGCAGCTCATCAGCAACTCACAGGCTTCATATAGCAAAAAGCCTTTTGCCACTTGTGCATTCAAGCAGGTCACTGTGCTCTGAGCTGCAGAAGTTACAGAGCAAAGCCAGCAGTAGGGAAGTAAGCTTGTGGACAAGAATTGGAACATTTGGAGTTTAAGTTGTTTCTAGGTAAACTGTTCATATTTAAGAATGGTCTAGCTCTGTCTTTGCTGTGGTGTCTCTAGAAACAGCAGGTGTTACCCTCTATTCTAGGGTGAGTTCTGTACAACAGTGTTGAAAGTCCAGATTTCAGTTTAAAAAAATAAAATTAGGCAGTTACAGAAATTCCTCTCCTAGAAGTATTTTGCAGATGAAACTATCCAGTCATGTCTGGAAAAACAGTTCAGGACAAGCCATACCATTCCATGTATTGCAGTCCACCACATATGCACAGCTCATCTCTTCCAAGTGGGGATCATCTGATCAGCCCTGCAGTGCCTGCAATTAATTTCCTAAGCAGTGTTGTGCTACATCAGCAAAGCCAACTGTTGGAGCTGCTCTTCTTTAATTGGACTCACAAGGTGAGCGAGGGGTGTGGAGCCCTGAGCTCCGAGCGATGTTCTGTGCCAGCCGGGACTCAGCCTCTCTCCGCTGCTGCCTCCTTTGGCTGCTGTTGCTGTCGGAGGAACAGAGAGGGCAGAACCTCCCACGGCTGCTGATCTTACCCAGGAGCTTCAATAACAGCGCCTGGTGTAGCCACCAGAGGGCGTCAGGATAAACCGAAATTACCACAGAAGGTAACACCCATTTATAGCATGCCATCCATAATGGCTTTTAGCTTTTAGCTACCTGTTATTAAAAGCAAAACCTCATCCTGCCTTTGCACAATACAGTGCAAGTGCTCACATTTCTGATAAGGTGTTTTTAGTCCTCATTAAGATAACAATAGGGTTGTCTTTATTAGAGGAGAATAAAAACTAATTTTCTTTTGGGTAATGAAACGTGTAAGGATGCCTTCAGTGCACAGCAGGCAAGGGGAAGGGAAAAAAAAAAAAGAATCTGATAGAAACCACAACATCACCAGGGACACAAGTGCTCCATGCGAGATCAGGGAGAATTGGTAAGTAGCTTGTACATGACAGACAAACAAAAAGGAGACAAACAGCAAGGGAATTCTGGAGTAGTCAAGCAGCCTGCAAAGGTTCAACCCAGACCAGATTTAGAAAGCTTTTTCCCACTAACTCAGAGCCAGTCTATTTTCATGTACTCTTGGGAGCATCTGTTTTATTATTGCTATATCTTTTTAAGAGCCATGACAGTTGAAAATATATTCCAAACACAGTGTAAAACAAACAAATACGTTCTCAGGAAGCAGATAAAGCTGTGAAAGTCAATTGGTGACTTGGGGGCTATATGAAAAATCTATACTACAAACCAAAGTTATTCTAAGTATTTAAAGTGATGTAGAAAATGCAGCTCATTTTTTGCAAAGTTCATTCAAGAAAACCTGTCAGTGATCACTAAAGAGGGCTCCTTACATATCAGTCTAGGTGATTAATACAGATGTGGCAAGTGGGAGAAGGGGCCCACAGAAACAGATGTTTTTTGCTGCTTGTCTCTGTACATCTTGAATCTAATGAATAAATTAACCATAACCCACAGAGGATTTTAGTGCTTCAGATCTCAGAACGTTTTGCAGCATCCCTTTTGGTCAGGGAGAGTCACGTTGCCAGTGCATTTGGTTTGTTGTGTTCTGCTGTGTTCTGCAGCCTTGCACTTCATCACCAGTGCCTGAGGGCTGGCCAGTGGCTCTGACCTGCACAGACTTGCTCTTAGATGTGGACTACAAGAAGCATTTGTAAATCTCTGTGGGGGATTTTGTCAGTCTTCAGAGTAATTAGATGATTCACTTCTGGACCAGGCCATATCAGGCACAAAAGACCCAAAGAGCAATCAGGGCAAGTAGGAGTTCACAGGCAGTCATCAGTCATGAATAAAAATACTGTAAGTCTGGAAATATAAAGTATTTCTCTGTTTTGCATACACTCTAGCTTTAGGCTAAACAGTGTACAGACACAGACTTGAATTTCTGGAAAAAGATCTGATCCAGGCATGTGTTTGCAATTTTTGAGGATTTTTTTTTTTTTATTATGTTGAATAAGGGCTGGGGAGGAAAAGGCACAATTCCCCTTCTGTCTCCCGTCTCATCTCCAGACCACACCCCACCCCCCCCC
>VXBU01012295.1:66491-115228 GCA_013400315.1 Bombycilla garrulus
CCGGCATTTCAGACCTGAAAGCTTTCCTTCTCTGTGTGTGGCTTTGGGGTTCTTTTTGTTTTGTTTTGTTTTTTGGGGGGGTTTGAATTTTTTTTCTTTGCAGTCTCAAGTATTGTGATTATCTTTTGGCATCCAGCTCAATGTCAGCATGACTATGTTTGTCACAGGTTTTATAGGCTGCTGCAAGCAGGACTCAAATTAGGATTGGTGTGACCAAAGGACAATAACTCTGCCAACAAGACAGACTTTTTTTGATCTAACTAGCAGATGCTCTGCTAGCGTCTCTCACTTTTTTGCCTCTCTCTTGCCTAGAAGACTGAAACCAGCCTGTCACTGTGATCGTACTCGAAGAAGCTACAACTGTTTGCACAAGATCTGAGTCTAGCCTAATACCTACTTTAATAACTGCTTCCAACAGCTACTTGTGAAGGCTCTGGTGGTAAACTCCATTTATTATATCATAACTTTAAAGCAGAGATTTTTCCAGAAATGGCTACTCTTTTTATAGAGGCTAATTTGCACTCTGGTGGTTTATTTTAGATAGTAACAAATTGTTCCTATATATCTTTGGTCGTCAATGACTTGCAAGAATAGTATTACAGGAGGAGGCTAGATAGAGAACCTGCTGGGGTTCAAACCTTGAATTCCCTTTTGTTCCTCTCCTCTGTTACTTGACAGGAGTTTTGGAAGAAGAAGAACTAAGAGACATATGAAAGACCTGGCATAAAATATTGGACCAGCTTTTCAGGTGTCACTGAGGGGCAGCAGGTCCAGAGGTGTCTCTCTAGTCCAGACTTAAGATCTCAACTGGCTTTAGCATTTAATGCAAGCCTGAAGGCTACTAACTGCCAGTCATCCTGACAAGGTGATGACTGATGGGGACAATTAACTCCCTCCCCTAATTTGCTGTCTGTCATGGCAATTGGAAAGGAAATAAGAACACTTTTCCCTAAGGAAACAGGTTGGCAAATGGGTTTGGGTCTGTTAAAGCTTTAGTGGTAATGTTAATGAAATTTCGTATTAACAAAATATCAAAAAGTTGTTCCAATGAAGAGCAGGTTCAAGTCCATATTGTCTGCTCAGTAAATTCTTTTTTAATTCATGTTCACAGGTTGAAAAATTTACTTTATAGCCAACCTGTAATTCCACAGGAGTAAACTGCAGAATTGCTGTTAGCTGCTAAAAGAGAAATATATAGTTTTGCATTGTCCATTTCGTACAGTAACAGCTTTTCACTCTGTAATTAGTAAATTTGTGTAAAATGAGTTAAAAAGTAGCAGGCATGAGCAATTTGTTTCCACCTCTTTCAGAGTGTTGTTTTTTAGTTCATAGACAAAAAAATTGAGGCACATCTGACTGGTTGTTACTCATTATCACCAAAATCCAGCTTCTAATCATTAAAGCTGATGTTTGCTGAGGGGACCCATATCTCTGATGGACTGATATTTGTACTCATAGAATCATAAAACTTTACTTCCAGACCTGCAGACATGCCCAGAGCATGACGGCCAGTTTGTGATATGTCTTCACTGCTGAATTTTAAGGCTCAAACTGACTTAATTTGGGCAAGTCAAAATTTTTCTTTAGTTCACGCCTTTTAAGGGAACGAGTTTTAGTATGGATGGCTGCATGGATCTCAGCAGAACTTCCTGAAAGGAAAAGAGAAAGGAGTCACCACTACTGAATTAGCCTGCTCTTTATGGTGACCAAGAAGCAGCCAGACTATAATCCAAGGACCACTGTGAAAAGCTACATGATTTATCTGTATTTTTATTGTGTGACTGGTAGCAGGAAGGAGGATGTAGCACAACAGTCAATTTATTGGAAGAACAATGTAGTCATTCATCAGAGCATTATTCTGAAATAATTTAGATGACAGTAGAGCAGCCCACTCTTGACTTTAGAAAATGCAAATCATTCAAATTCCATATCTAATAAGAAAACTGTTCCACTGACTTACTGGTTGGCATAAATTACATGTAGCTAATATGTTCCTGTTGCAGACCCCGAGGACTCTTTGTTTATGCTAAATGTGAATATATTTTAGCACATGAATTACTATCCTCCTGCTTGCTTCTTGGGCGCCTCCAGAATAAGTAATACGTTGGCATAACTTTGCCATTTGTCAGCCAGCAGTCTGGTAGCACATTTGCTCGTCAATCTAATTTTAACCTTTTCTCATACGAGCACTTGGTATTTCATGTAAATCAACCAGACAGTCTGTCATTCAATAGGATACTATCTTCATAGTCTACTAAAGTGTGTGCTCCATTGTATGTGTTCATTATTAAGTAGCAGAGGTAAAGTAAAACTAATATATTACTTCTGGTTTCTTAATACCAGAATGCCAGGAATCTCTTTATTACCACAATAGAGACAAATGATATGTCTGGCAGAGGTTCTGGACAATGGACCTGGTAATGCATTCAGCACTTTCTGAATTGAAAGGTCTGTCCTGAATGGTAAGTAGTGCAATGCATCATTATAGGCTTCAGAGCACATATTCTAGTTCTGTTCCTGTTATCACTCTAATTTGCAGTTGATAATATTAAAAAGCACATTCAACTGATGAATTAAAAAGATATTTTAAAAACAATTTCCCTGTGTTTCCAACAAATTTCTTGATAAAATATGAAGCTGGCTGCAAAAGAGAATGTAATTCATAATGAAATATAAATAAATCAGTTAATGATCATTCATTTTCATAATTTATGTAAAAAACATGAAAAGTTTAGTGGTATATCTTTTACCTTGTAAGGTTTTTCAGAAATTGATTTGGCTAGGAAAATAGTATGTTTGAAGTTTAGCTGTTTTGTCAGTGTTGCTCTACTACTCATGACTTTAATATCTTTGATTTTTAAAACACTACTGTTCATTTATTCAGCCTAATTAGTAATAATGATGATAATGATAATAATAATTATCCTCATTCTGGCTTATTCATGTATTTTACTGCATTAAGAATGCAGTAAAAGTTTAAAAAATAAGCAATCATAGCATTGTAATGAAATTTTCTATGGTGTTATTAATTCAGTCCTGCATGATGTCTGCAACCATTTATTGCATGGTACAATAGTTACCTGTTTTATTAATTATGAAAATCATATTCTGATCTAAATTTTGCTTACTGATACTTTGAAACTATTAGCACTACATTACGTTTCACTCCACTGAGACTTATGACTGATAGAATAAAACTCATGTATTTACTACTCACTTCTGTTCTGAGCAGTGATTTCTAGCCCTGTTTGGTCTGGGTGGTGCCTGCATTTCTCCCCAGCACAGTGCTCAGCAGGCCTTTCAGCAGAGAGCAGAGGCAAAGCTCACCATCCTGTGCTCTCAAAGTCCCTCCTCGGTCCATACACTCTTCAGGTGCTCTTTACGTACAGATTGCATCATGAGTCCATCCCCACTGTCACGCGTCCTCTCTAGCAACCTCTGTGCAAAATTTACCTCTGCTGCTGTAGAATTAATTTTGCCTGTGTTGAATTTCGGGGTATGAGTTGTATATGTATGTATCATATTTGTGCAATTTCTACACGAATTTCTGTTTCTCATTGAGGGAGCACTGTAATAGAAGTAAAAAAATTTAAAGTGGTTCCATCCCTACCTCCAGCATCTTTTATAGCTACAAATCAAGTAAAGGCAGTATTTGTCCTTCAAGATGTAAAGTGATATACCTTAACTTAGCACTTGTTTGATCAAAAGGTGTAAACACAGATTAAGTAAACATCTTCAAGGATATAAGCCTCAGGTTTTTTGCCTTGAATAAATATATCTCAGATGAATCTGTCCCATAAATTAGTCAGCTATTTCTATTACTTAGTTTTGTATAACAGTGGCATAAAGAATTTTATTCTCCCTGCTTTGACAAAATTCTTACATGAGAGTTTGGTTGGTTTCTGTATCTCCGTGTTTGATGCCAGGCAGCTGCATTTTTTGCTCTCAGGGATGTATCTAGGCAAATTTAATACAGTCAGTGAGGTAGATTGTCTTAAGCAATGACAACGTTTAATTTCATTGTGCCTCTCAAAAATAACTGTACATGTAATTTTTTTCATTTCATGTCTCATCCTCTGGTTTACCACCAGCTGTCAGTTCTACCTAGTTCAGGGAAGTGTATATTACCAATAAATATTTGCTCTGGAGAAAAGCAGTGAATTTCTGGGGATTAAGCGAGTCTGCATTTTATTACAGGAAAAATATTTTCTGGTCTTACTTATTGTTTGTACATTAAGACACACATATTTGTGTTTAACGAACATCTTTCCCTTCAAAGTTCCCACTCTTGATCCTTAGGGATTACTGAAGAAATAATCAATCGAGAAGACCTGAAATTATAGAATTATGTGTGGGATGAGTCCAGCCTCAGATTTTTATTTAAGAAGGAAATTGATTTTTAATTCTGTGCCTGTATGAAGAAAAAATAAAAATTATGGCATTGAGTTGCTACAACTGCAGACAACCTGGGTAATCTTCTTCCCTGAAGTATATATCTAAGTACAAACTCAGTTGTAATTAGAAGCAATATATTCCTCCAGGTATCAAGGCCAAAATCCAGCCATGTCTTTTGAAAGGTGTGTAGTAGGCAAGCATAATGGAGAAGAATTTTGTCTTTCTGTTTTCATGTGATTTTTCAAAATTTGGTACAGAAATTTTATTGCTATTTACTATTAGCAAGCCATTCTGTAGATATTTAAATTCCATTTTTAAAGGTGTGTAATAGAATTCCATAGGATGTCACAGACCTAGTGCCACATTAATGTTCGTAGCTCGGGAAGATGTTCTTTCTGACTGGTATTATGTACATATCTGTAAAGGCATATCAGCACCTGGCACCTGGGCTGGGCTGCTGGGTTTGTGAGAGGACAGGGGAGATCTCTGGTGCTGCTGATGTGCTGGGTCTCACCTGCTGCTGTCAGGATTGCTCAGCCCTCTCACCAGCCTCAGCCTCCCCTCAGCTCGTGCTCCCCAGCTGCCATGAGCAGCTTGGGCTTGTGGCACATCAGCGCCACATTGCTCGGGAGCCTCGTGCACCAGACCCAGCCTACCAAGGCAATTCCTGACTCCCTGTGTCCAACGGGCAGCCAGCAATGGGCAGGGCAGGGATGTGCTGCCCACCCACATGGCTCCTGGCTGGACGAGTGTGTTGGGCTTTCTTGCTGTGTCCATGTTCTCCAGGCACTTCTGGCCTCCTAATCAACTGCCAATTTACAACTTTAGGTGCTAACTAGCTTTCAGGGACTTATCAGTGAAAACTCATCATGTAGTTTTATAAGGGGCCACAAGTGTAACTGCTCCTTCAGAGCAAACTTTGTGCTCTGAGAATTTTTCCATCCAATTCTAAGGGACCCTTCTCTTGCAGTATAACCTACTTCTCCTGCTCTGACCTTGCTCTTTGCCTATTAGTTCCACTTTAGGTCCATGCCCAGCTCCCTGAAGCTCCCTGATTGTCAGTTGTTCCCCTCCTCCTTCCCCTCTGAATAATATTCACAGCTCAGAGGCTCTTGCAGAAAATTGCCTTCCACCACCAACAGTGTCCTTTCACACCCCAGCACAGGCTGGACTGAACACGGAACTGTCTCTGACCCAAGGCAACTTTCTGCCAAAAAGCAAACACAGTCATGAGTGACACTGACGTTAAAGAAGCAACCTCCATCAGTCCCCACAACTTCCCTCCCTGGGCTCTGTTCTCCAGACATGGACCTCCCTGAGTGCAACGCTGCAGCTCAGGCCCTGTCTGAGGGTGGCTCAGGACAAGGGACAGGCTGAGCAGAGCTGGAGTGTGGCAGTTTTGTGGGGACGCCCTGCAGCACCTGACATCACTCAGACTCTGAGGGACCCCTCAGCTGCCCCAGGAATTGTGCCACCAGCTCACTGGTGGGAGTCACCTACAGGCACAAAGGGGGTGATGTTTGCTAAGGGGCTTCATTCCTTTATAGGCACGAGTGGGAGGAGGACAGTACAGGGCATCAATTCCATGGCAGCCATCCCCCAAGGCTTCAACGTGGGGAGAGTCAGCATGGGATGCTGTTGCCTCCCCACCTGCGTGCATCATGCCCCGGCTATGGCCCAGACATGATGAGACAGGGTGGAACAGGAGCTGATTATCTTCCTGTTTGGGTGTTGAAGAGATGGGGTGGTGGCTTTATTTATTACTGTAAGTAGAGGGAAAAGTGTCAGTGCTGGTGTCAGTGCCCATGGGTTCTGCCCCCCATTTCAAGGCAGCCTGGCCATGGGGAAGGGGCCAGTGGCCAGCTGAGCCCACTGTGCCACTGTAGGGCACCCCAGGCACTGCAGCTTCCAGCCCCACTCCAAAGAATGTCATTTCCCTGCCTCTTCACACATTTTTCTAATTTTCAACTAGGTACATTCCCAAGACAACATTAGATCCTCATCTCTGCCTGTTTTTTATATATTTTCTCTTTTTTAACAGCAGTCCCCCAGTTCCTTAATTGCAGCCCAAGGAAATGATGTGAACACTGGGATGCCTCTGCTCTTTATGCCTGGCTTCCCACTCAGTACTGTAGAAGAGTTACAGCTATTTGCTGCTCTGATTTGCATCAGCTGGCACTGATGCTTTCTTATGCATTCCCTAAGGTAATTCGGCCTCTCTGGCATTTCTGCTTCTTTCTGGGGCTTGTCTGAGATTCCTCTGTTCTCTATCCCAAACTAATTGCATTTTGCTGCTCAGATCAAAGAACCTGGTTTTATGTATATTAGGATGAACATGCAATGCAATTTATGAGGAAGAAGCTCCTTTGAGAGGTGTGAAAGCAGGTGCCTGTGAGATGAAGTACAGCCCTGCAGAAAGAGGAGAGATTAGGATGATAACAAATACAAAACTTCAACATTATTCTTTAAAATAATGGATTAATTATTTCAGTGACAATTTGTTGTGTGTCTGTGCTAAGAGGGCCTTTATTGCTTCGCTCTGAAATGGAAAAAGAAAGTGGTTGCCTAAATCCCTATTGACGTACAGCACATGAATTCCAGTTTTGATTTTATGAACAGCCTCTATCATCCTGTCTTGTCTGGACTGCCTCCCTCTCATTGTACTGTGGAGTTAGACACACTGTCACCATTCCTATAAATAGCCTCCTTGGTTATGAAGGACCAGTAGTGTTTCCTCCAGGAAGAACAGGATTTTGACTAATGGCATTTTAGGCCAGTTTTTGTCAGCCTTTCTATAGGAGATAGGGTTTGGAGAGTAGAAAGTCTGCTAAAGAAAGATAATAATCAAAGTATTAATGCTTGAAACACAGACATTTTGTGAGCCTGGAGAATTCACAGAGAAAACTGAAGTTTGAAGGAGCAGGATGGTGGTGTGCTTTTAAAACAGAGGCTTGACTTCAGGGCTGGTAAGAAGCAAGGCAACTGCCATCTGGAAAAAGAGAAGCTCTGTGTGATCCTGCAGAAAGCTGGGCTGTGGTGCAAGGATGTCTGCAGTGCCAGGGAATCTGCTCTGCACACAAGAAATGTACAAGTGCCCTGGGGAGCAGCAGGTAAGGCAACACGTTTTTCTGTAAATCTTTGGAGCAATGGAAGAAGTACCTGTGTGTAGAAAGCCTTGTGTTTCAGGCCTTTAGCTGTAAGACCTTTTGAGTGTGGAGATCACGAGCAGGCAAACAACCTCAGAGCTGGTTCAGTGAGGATGGAGGTTTTTAATTTTGTAGATGGAGTGAGAATCCCTGGTTTTAAGGATACAGGCAATTTGGGCTGTGTAACCCTGTTGTGTGAGTAAATGCCTTGGAGACACTGGGAGAACACAAAGTGAGGGAAGTTCTATTGACAGTGCAAGAGGTCACACAGAGCAAGGATTTGAATGACAGGTAACAAGGCTTGGTAGCTGTTTTCTCCTGATTATTAAAAGTAAAAAATGCCAAGATTTTTGGAGAGTTTTCTTACAACTAGCAACTGATTCAGATGCCTGGGCAGATTCCAAGGGTGAGTTGAATCGACAGTGCAAAGCAACTCTGTACACAAGAAGAGAGCCCTGCTGAAAGAAGAGAAACAGAGCATTGCATTCAAGGATGTGACTGACTAACTTCTTCTGAACAGCGAGGAAAGCACCACGCTTGCCAGTTATTTCTTCTGTGCGTTTCCTCAGTTGTGGCTGGGGCCATCTGATGAGTGTTTCCCTTTCGGTCCCAGCACGGTGCAGTCTGTCTGCTGTCAGCAGTTAATGAAGTCACTCGCAAGACACCATCCCCTGGGGAAAAGCAGGGCTATGAATAGACCTGTTACTTGCATCTCTGGTTGCAGTGCTCTCAGCGCTGCTTTTGCTGTGCCACGATCTCTGATGATTGTGTCACTTCCAAACAATGGTCTTTCACCCTGGAGCTGCTGCTATTCCCAATGCCAAAGCGGTGCTTTTCCTGCTGGCAGAGATGCTGAGCTCAATGAGTGCTTCTGTGTTGTCCCAGTGACAGGCACAGGTTCTGAGACACCACACGCCTACCAAGAATGTGCAGAAAGTGAATGATTAAACTTACTGCAGAAGTGCTTTTAATAATAGTCCTCAGTCAATGTCATGGTCAGATACTTCATCAATGCACATCCTAACACAAGGAGGAAAAAAAGAAAGATTTTTTTCAGAGGGCAAAGTATTTCCATGCTACTAAAATAGAAAGGCAAACTGTTAATCTGATGGAAACATCACATCTTAGCCCAGCTGAGCTTGCATGTCTAGGTGTGGTTAAGCTTGTGTTTAAAAGGAGTTGTGTTTTGATCTAGACAGAGGTGAGCTATAAAAGAAGCAAAATCAATGAAAATAAAGAGAGAAAAAGACTGATTAATCATGATGACATATTGCTCAAAGTATGTAAGATCATGTAAATACTTTTCATGCTGTGTAGGGCATACAATCATATTTTGCAAGTAAAGCCAAAGACTATTTGATGCACTTTAATGACTGTGCTTGCAATTTAACCCAAAATAACTTTGCAGTTGAACGCCTTTGTAAGAAAATTTAATTAACAATGCCAATAAATGATGAAAAAGAGAAAAACTAATTAAGGCAGCATTCTCTTTGGACATCTCTCCTCTCTTCAGGAGATGTCAGGGAAAACTTATTTTAAATCGGTGTTGTTTCATACATGCTGTTTATTTTATATCAGAGTGGATGGTCTTAAAAGGCTCCCCCAAACCAACTTGTCAAAATTTTAAATCTCAGAGAGCTATAACGAGGTTTTCAACAAAATGCAAATGTAGATCTTTCTGTATTGTGATCCAAATGTTTGAATCATTTCTATATGAGCAGAGTTACAGTTGTTGTTGCATATGAACCTTTGCTCAAGTGCCTCAACCTCCTGCTTATATAAAACCAGAACAAAAAACAGTCCCTTGTTACTCATACTTTTCATATTAATTCTGGCTTGCTGAATGAGTTTAAGTGATTCATGACCGATGTTAAAATTTAACACAGCCTTTAATGTGTTCGGCATGACACATGGTGCCTTATAATACTGATTTATCTCATTGACCAAGCAATCTGCATCAGCTTGCTGAAATACACTTCGAGGAGAAAATGATACAGTAGTCCTGATCTACTTCTTTGCCAAAGCTTTAATTAAACATTCATGCTATCAGTTAAGAGTGAAGAAGCTTGGGGAAATGCATGAGAGGCCAGTCCTATCATTACAATTTTTATTTTTTTTTGAAAGTTTAGGAAGGTAGGAATATGCCTCTTAAGTCAGACATCTGTGACCTGGTCAGCATCTCAGTGGTATTCAAAACTCTGATCTCTCTTGCTCTCTAGTATCCTATACGTAAAAAACACAAATCCATCTGATTTTTTGTACTCAGCACTTTTTTCCAGTAACACCAAAGCAAATAGAGTTTAGCAGAACAGAACTGGAGTAGTGGTGCTCTGGCAGTGGATCTTATCCTTTTCGTGGGGTACAGAGCTGTTAACCTAGGGATAGGCATCTCCTTAGGGTTTGTTTCCCATTACTGGCACCCAAACAGCCTTCAGGCTGATAAGGCAATCCTCAGCCTTCTCCAGGCCAATTGTGTGGGAGATAGAGCCTGGTCCAAATGAGGTTTCATTTAGCACTAGCTGCCCCTCAAATGAGGCTCTGCCAGACTACTTAGGAATGGTACTTGTATGATAAAGCCTTCTGGCTGTGTCTGCAGAGGTGTCTTATGAGGGTCACGAAGAGATTTGTTTCCTTCACTTAGCAGAACTGTCTGGGGTTAGAAATGCAAACACTGCTGTTTCTCCCCAGGGCAGAAAACCTACTTGGAGTGATGAACCTTGGCATCTTTAGAAGAAACTTCTTGCCTCCTTGAGAACCATGCAAGCAGCAATTAATCTCATCCAACAGTGGCGGATTTTGCAACCACAGCCAATACCTCAATTGGTTGTTTAAAATCAGCTTCAGCAAGCTTTGCTCCCTCTCTGACCCTTTCCTGGCTTCTACATCTCTTGTGCTTGGCTGTCCTCCACCCCAGCTTTCAGGCTCAGATTTGGAAATCCCCCACTCCTGACAGTGGACTGTTATTTTTCTGGCACTATTTACCTGCCATCCTTGTGGAATAGAGTCAAGGCCTCTGTGGTGCCTGTGCTGTTATTCATAGTGTTAATAGACATTGTAAACAGATAAAGATTGTCAGATTTGTGCCACAAGAACTGCACTGAGGAATTTCCTCAGTAAGGAAGGCTGCCCAGGTTGGAGCTTGTGATGCTTCATCTAACCCTGAACCTGGATTTGTTCTAGTTGAAAGAGGGGAGAAACTACTTCTGAGGAACAACTTTCCTCAGGCCTCACTGTAACAACAGAAGCAGCATAGTACCAGGTTCATGAAGAAAATTATGCACCCTAAAAGCCATGAACTTAGAAGAATGAGAGCAAAAGGCCAAGTCTTGAAAGATTCGTTAGTATGTGAGTTCAGAAGCATGAGCTAAATCAAATTCTCACTGCTCAACCCACAAGTACTGGAAATAAACTTAAGAGAGGATTTTTAAGCAGCAGGAAAAGAAGAGAAAAATACTCCTTTTAAAGTGGTCAGGATAAATCAGATGGTAATGGATGAGAACATAAGCATCAGTTCAGGATGAAGGAAAAATAGGCTTTATTATTCCCCTTTAGCCAACTGATGATGAAGGAGACCTAGTAAAAATGAATGTTTTTATCAGTAATGTGATGCACAGGCATTGTGAATAGCTTGGTGTCAACACAGTCTGAATAAATAACTGCAATGATTTTACTTAAAACTGTGAATATTGATCAAATTTCACAAAATTAGACAGAAAATTGCGACATTGTGAGAATGTGACAAATAGGCACTTTCCACAAGTGCTGACACTATTAGTTAGATAATCTAAATTCAAATTTTTACCATGATTTTTGACTGTTATATCGTGTACCCATCTTGTCTAACCTTCACATTAACATGACACAGGCAGAAAAAGGTGTTTCTGTTTTCCCTACATGCAAGAAAGTTGACACAGTACGCAGCTAGAGAGGAACTTGCCTGGCTTTGTAGTATAGAAAGAAAATGTGCTCTGTAGCATCTGATATGCTCAAGTTAGGAACCGGTTTGCTCTTGACTGTATCTATGGGAAGTGCAGAGTGAGGCACCTGCCAACAGAGTGTGTCAGCCCAAGCCCTGAGTCTGCTGCTCCCTGGAGGTTCGATTCTTGCCATATCTACAAGGTGGCACGGTCCACCAGACACAGCACCAGTGTTTGACCTGTTTGAATTTTTTCTTGGTTTTTTCCTGTTGCTCTCAGACATTGCTGAGAGCAATTTTTCTGATTTTAGATGGCACTCAGATGTCTCTTCCAGATTAATGTTAACTCATTTACTTCTTTACCTTTAAATATATTTCTTTTACTCTTTTAAAATTTTATAGTGTTCCTCTGGTATTTTGACACTCAAATGTCTCTGTTGATTAGGATGCGCACGGTCTTGCTCTAACTGAGAAAGTCTCATCCACCAGATCAGTATCTTACTGTAGATCAAAACAAAAATAATGTTGGAAAGAATCATGTCATAACTGACTGAATAAATAACTGACAGCTGTGAGTCAGTGTCTGCATTTCTTCACTAACACAACACTACATGGTAGACTGACTTTGAACAGGTTTTTTCCAAGAATTTCTGGTAATGATTAACTCCCAATGACTAAAATATCTCCAGGAGAACTGATGAGACATTTCACAAAGCTACTCAAGTTCAAAAGTATATTCAAGCTTTCACTTTAGCGTTTTCATGCAAAAATACTTATTTTAACAGAAGCTATTTAAAAACTGCCTCATAAATATAAGTTCAGCAGTACTATTAGAGCATAGTTTTAGGCTAAAATGATTGTATTCCAGGAAAATACACACAGAGTATGTGCATGCAGTTTATTGTTTATTCAATTTATAAAACAGAAGTCATTTTAGTGCCATTGGTAGTGCAATCATTTATGGGATGAAATATAAGTGTACCAGCTTACATTGTAGGATAAAAGACTAAAGGAATGAGTACTGGAAAGAACAAAAACTAGAGGAAATCTGTGTGAATAGGTTTGTCCTCAAGGAAAAGCTCCCACTGCAGGCTTTCATTCCTGAAGAGGGTGTGTTAAAGCATGCAAGATAATAAAAAGCAGCAGATGTCTTAAGAATTGGTGTTATGAGGAGTGTTGTAAGGAATTTAGCTTTTGAGAAGAAGGAAGACTTTCCACACAAACTGGACGAACTCTGTTGAACCAAACATGGCATTGATTTTTTGGAACCAAGATTGCTATAACTGGTATCATTATAGCGTAACAGATCATGTAGCATGTTAGAAAATAATAGATAATAACAACATATATATATGTATGTATGTATGTATGTATATACACACATGAGTATAATCAATGAAAGAATTCTAAGAAATAGGAGAGGATGTTGGGGGACACTCATAAGTAATTTTGATGCCTGGTTCTGTAAAGCAGAGCATGGTGAATAAATTAGGGAGAAAGAAATATCAGATGGGAGAAAAATGGACAGGCAAAATCAACACTGATATGTGTGGGAATGTGGTGTGTGTGGCCTGGATGTTAGGAATAAAAGGATGTGACACTTTAAAAAAAATTGCACATTGTCATAGAAGATGAGCCAAGATGTTTGTGTACAAAAACTGCAAACACAAGCTGGAGCTGCAGGGTCCAAGATGACCCTGCAGAATAGTGAATGCAGGGATCTCCTTAACCCCAGGAGACCCTGCAATATGTAGAAAAGTCCAGGTTTCCAGCCCGTGCTGTTGAAGGAGTAGTCTGGAGTCGTTTGTTCGTGTTCTCAAGGCAGTTTATTAAGTCCTTATCAAAGGTAGATTTCTCTGCCCTGCCAGGGTCGACACAGAACGCGTCCAGAGACACACTGTGCCCGCCCCGGGTGAGCTGTAATCTTTTATACTAAAAACTACGTATCCAATGTTTACAATTTAGTACCAATCCGTGCCACTCACATCACCATGTCCAGATCTGTGTCAAACCAATCCAAGAGTGCCAGCATCACCAAGAAGACGGAGGTTATGAAGAAGAACATAAGATAACATGCCACGTGTAAAAATCCTCCATCTTGTGTCTCAGACCCCCTTGTACAGATCTCCAACCCCCCTGTACAGGGCCCTAAACCCCCCTGTACATACATTCAAATTTTCTTCTTTTTACTTGTAACTACTACTATTTTTCTATCTAAGTTTTTATGACCTGAAATTCCTCATACAAAGTTGACAACTTGTTCCATGGATTACAATCGGACCTACAGGTATTTTTAGTATCATTCCAGGGTCCCTGACACCTCTGGTAAGGCTGAAAAGCCTCCTGACCAGGTTTTGGGCCAGCCAAAGGCATCATAGGAACCCCCTGGGTTCCAACAAGTGAAGGATGGTGGATGGGTGATCTGTGACTGAAACACACTTAAACTAATGTGTAGTCTTTCAAGAAAACTAGGAATAAAACCAGTGGCACAGAGACATTCCTCAGTAGAAGTTGCCTACAGAGGAAAAGAGGTGGCCTGGGCAAAATGGAATCTGTCAAAATAAAGGTTTTCTAAAGGACCACTAAGGAACAACATTTTGCAGAGAAATCTAACTCAGATGACTACAAACATGAAAGAAAAGCTCCCAAGCACTGCCTCAGAACTTGTCAGAAATAGAGTATAAAGCAAATGTTGCTGATAACAGTAGAGACAGTTATTCCAGGGTGTAATAGCTGGCAGATTTCATCAGCAAGCAGTCACTGGACTACCATGATGCTATTCTAGGTGAGCTTTGTTAGGTAGTGATGACATAGAGCAGCTGGTTGTAGAAAATAACCTAGCTAAAGTTATCCCAACTTGATTAAACTGAAAATAAATGAAAGAATGAACGAGACCAGGCCGGTTAGTTTCTCAAAATTTGTTCTTATGAAGTGTTGTACCTAAAGAAATTAGTGATATTAATTGGATGAAGGCTCCAAACCTATTAAAATTTAATTTAAATAATAATTTAAAAATCTGTACTTTGTACTGTAAGGAGACAATGAAGAGTGCTAGCACCTTACAAACCCTTAAAAAAGAAATAAAAATATTGGGAATTAGCAAAGAGGGTGAAAGCCCCCACCATATCAGATCATCAGTGAAAATGGTATTTTGGGAACCTGGAAGTGGAGGGTGCAGTCAGATCTATCAAGTTTGCAGACATGCCATCTGTAACAATATTTGAAAAAGTGAAAATTTCTCCTATCATACAAATAAAAGGGAATCTGGTCAGTGGCAAGTACTCTCTCTGGTAGAGATTACAGACTGTGTAGATACTGCCCAAACCAAACAAATTCTTCTTTTCTGTAAAGATGATGGTACAGATCATGGAGAAAAATAGAATAATCTGTAGAAATAAGAGCTAACATTTACAAACCTGAAAATTTATAAACAAAGTCTTGTAGGCCCATAATGAAGTGATGTTTGTTATCCATCCTAAATTGCTCAAAGAAGAAAACATAAATTTCAGGTACAGGATCAAGTTTTCCTTTAAAGATCTCCCAAAACAAATGAGAGAGAAAGAGCAGAGGAAAAAGTGACCTTACATCTACAGGTTCATTAACTAACCTTAGTAATCTGGAAATTTTGTATTCATTTTGCAAGAAATAACAAACAAATGTGTGGAGATAAAATAGAGAAAATAAACAATAAGTGTTTAACACCATGTAGTAGGGCAAGGGAAATGTTTGTATGGTGCCATCTGCTCTAGAAAGGAAATTACTTGGCTACCCTAAGGTTGAGTGGAAGTTTTCAAGCTTCATTGTTTCATCTAGTCCTTCAAAGTGTCAACACTTCCATTGTTGCTAAAAGTGGTGTGGTCAGATGAGAAAAGTATCTGTTCCATTATGAAGAAACAGAGACCTGGAGGTGTCAGGTAGAATTTAATAGTGCAAGTGCTAGATCACACCCGGACTGAGGTAGAAATTATTTCTGTTGTAAGTTGTGGCTAGTTGGTTGGGTAAGAGGAAGACCATAATGTCTTGGTCAATTGTAGAAGGATCCAGAGAGAACTGAAGTGGAGCCATGGGAAAAGCCAAAATGATCCTTCTTAGATACCTTGTAGGAGACTTAAAGAAGGGATACCTGAGTATGAACACCATTGTAGGAGGCTCCTCTGGTCACAGCTCCTCTGGGTACTGAGAACAGTCTGTCAGCCATAATTAGGAAATTACAGTGAAAGAAATGCAGAAAAGTAGTACTTGACAAAGCAAAGAATGAGGGATATATATTTGCTCTCTATAAATACATCCAGAGGAGGGGAAAGAAGGGCAGGGCAAATACTAGGGAGGAAAGGAGCTATTTAAGTTGCTAGACAATGTTGTCATTAAAATAAATGGATATATATTGAAAGTTAGTCCATCCCGGCTGGAGCTGAGACAGTTTCCAGCCACGAAAAGAGTGAAGACTCTGAAACTGTCTTCTAGTAAGAGTGACAGGGACAAACCACTGTAGGTGTGGGTATCACAGTAAAATGGAAGTTATCTGCTTGCAAATCGGATGATACGAATTCACGTAGCTCTTGCGTAACGGTGAGTAGAGCTACTTTCCCTTTGCCTCTCTGCCAGAAAGTCAAGCAGTCTGACAAGACTTATGATGGATTTCCATAAGATTATTAAGAGAGCTGTGTAAGGTGAAAGGACATATTTCCAGCATCTGTAAGGTCCTTTGCAGTGTTGTGCTCTCTCCTTTTTATTACTCTGGCAATAGTATTTTTAAAATTTCTGTTAATTTATTGGTTCAGATAGAAAGCATGACTCTGTGGCCTGTGTCATATTGACATTTTAGAAAATGTTAAGAATTAACTTTTTTGAAGATTGGTTTACAATTTTGATAAATCTGTTTGCTAAGTGTCAAACCAGAGCACAACAAACGAGATAAAAAGCGTAAGGTATCAGTGGATCTGATATTATGGACCGTATTTACATGATTGATCATTTTGAACTCTTGGAAAACATTGTTAGAAAAAATCTGCTTTGGCTTATTCTTTTGATATTACTCAGCAAAACACTTGGAATTGATTTTGTAAGATTTTATTTTTATTTAGAGGTGGCTCTATTTACATATTCCTAGGTTTGCTAGATATAGAATATCAGCAGTTCTGACAAATACTTTAAGAATTGTAGAAGCAGTAATCATTCTGTATAATATTGTTTTTCCAGTGTTCCTGTTTGCATGTGAGCAGATGCTGTTGGTTTAAATTACCTTCCTGCTTTCAGAAGAAAAACATAAGAATAAGGCAAGATTTTTTAAATACAGTAATAATTTACACTAATAAAGATATTATATTCTGACATTTGTTATAAGCTTATAACCAAGCATATAACAAAGGCAATGGAAGTAATGTTCTGTTTAACATGAGAGATGAAATTTAAAAGAGGATGCAAACAAAATTACAATTCTAATATAACACAAGTGAATAAATAGTTTTACAAAGATGTGAATATCTCCAAAGGTTTTTTTATATAAGTCACAAAGCAAAATATTGTTAAATGATAATAGGACTCTCAGTATCTCTCCTTTTTCACACATGAGTTTGAGAGTTCTCATTTTCCTGCTCCAGAGGAGCAGAGCAGCCACAAGATGGCAGCACTCTGCACAAAAGGCTCCTGAAACCATAAGTTCTGCTCTTTTCTCAAAAAGAGATGGCAGCCGCTGGCGAAGACGAGTGGCCTGAGCGCTGGGTGTCTGTAAATGGAATCAAACTGGCCGAGCCCAGAACATCTCTGTGAGGCTTCAGAAACTGAGCTGCTTTCATACAGTACCTGAGCCCACTTTCTTCAGTGTTTAGCAACTGCTTGGATGCTAGGCTGAGCTAGTCTGTTTTGGTTATGCTAAAATAACCTTATTCAAACCCTGTGTTTTAGCAAAGCACCATACTGCTGTAGGTCTATGTACAATAAGGTCAGCTAAAAATTAGTTTCTGTGCATAAAACCAGAGCAGAATCACTTTTTACAAGTGATTTAATCCCAGCTCCATAGTTTAGAATTTACATATGGGTGGTCAGGCCTGAAGACATTGTGTTTACCCAAACTTACAGTCTTTTCCAAAAGCAAGCCCAGCCTGCTGCAGGGCTGTGATAAGGGGTTGCCTTTCCCTTGGTGCTGTTGCAACAGCAAGGCCATCACCTTGTCCCTTCTGTGACAGGGACTGCAGGTCTGGTTTGAATTTAGCATTTATCTGAGCAAAGTGAGTTATGAAAAGCTCTTCAGCTAAAGTGCAGAGCTCTGAGAAGCTCTCTGAGGAGCTGTGTGGAAGTCCCTGGCATAATCTGAGTGTCATGGTCCGGTTGACAGTCCCACTCCATTTTCCTACCAGCTCCACCTAAGCCCTTCAACAGTTCCAAGGTCTGATTATTTGAGTGTGAGAGTGTAGTCAAATCTGAAAAGCAAACAAATCTTTCTTGTTGCTCACCCATGCCAAAAAAACTGAGAACAAAAGTTTGATCACGCCCTTGTCTGGAACCAGCTAAGTCAGAGCTGTGGGCAGGGTGAATACAAGCTGACAACACTCTGAGTTTCCTGCCTGCTGCTCGCTGTACAGCTGGTGAGCAGTCCCTCCTCCTTCCTCCTCTGCCCCTCTGTTTGCTCAGAGGCAGGTTGTTAACTTCATTCCCTGCCCTCCTCTAACAGCACCACGCTGCTCTGGAAACAAGAGGAGACCAGAGCATGAATCACAACCTGAGTCACCAATTCCCAACACCTTGTTTTGCTTAGAGCTGGAGGGGAAAATTCCACTCCTCTATGTGATTCTCCAACTCCTGTGACCCTCCAGAAGAGGCTACAGACACTCCTCCTCTTCTTCCAAAACTGCACTCCACAGTGTGTAGCCATGCTTGCAAATAGCACCTGGAGGGTAGGAGAGACCACGTCTCACTGGGCTCTGTGGCAGTGTTTTAGTCATAGGTCCCTAATGGAATTTGATATTAGTACATCCCAAAACACAGGAGCTGAAATAAAGCAGCTCCATCACTGTACGTTCAGATCTTTGTTTTCAGCAGCCTCCAGGTCATTCACACAGGACTCTAATGCTTACAGCAGTTTCTTTAAATGGATGTCATTTTCTGTTGGAGCAATACCCATCTCCCACCACAATGATTAATAAAGAAAGAGAGACCAGATGTACTGACTAAAAAAAAAAAAAAAAAAAAAAAAAAAAAAAAAAAAAAAAGCAAGAATTGCTGATTTTGCTTTTTGCTGGTCTCTCACCTTCCCCTTCACTGTGAATTTCCCCCATTAAATACAACTGTTTGGAATTGTTACTTCCTCTTGAAATGTTTTTTCCAGCTCTCCCTAAAGCATTGTCAGATCTGTACTGCAGCAGAGGCAGACAAGATGGTCCTTGTAGTATCTGTGCAGTGCTTGCATGTGGTTTCTGTTTGTGCTGGACTGGCCTCTTACACCAATGTGTGGCTACTCACATAATCTCTAGCTCCTTAGAGATGAATCAAAGTTTCAAGCTTAGAAACCTTTTTCAGCCTTCATTGCTTAGCTAGCTGACAGGCATCCTCTGAAACACCTGCCATTGCTGTTCTTTGGAACTGGGTCTATCAGGCTGCTGGGAGATGTACTTCTGTGCAGAGAAAATGCTTTCCATTTCTGCTGGCCCAAGAGTATGGAAGCACTTGACAATGCAGCTATGGAATGTTTGCCTTCTTTTGGAGAGGAGTGTTTTAACCTGTAGATTTTTGTAGAATCTTCACTTACTACCTTTCAGGTTAAAAAGTTTGACTGGAATTTTAAAGTCTACTTTGATTCCCCACTAGAGATTGTCAGGAGCTGTCAGAATTTCATTGGGAAGCCAACCAGACAGAGAATAAAGTCAGCAGATGTTTCAAGTATGAAGCAACCTGCCACTGACCTAAGGAGTGCAGCCCTTTGCCTCTTCCAGATGCATTGAGGAGATGAACAGGGTGGAGACAGGGGAGACTCCACCTTACAAACTTGAGAAAGCTTTTCTCAAGTGTAAGGGTTGCCTCCCTGCACCTTTGTAAATATTCTGAGAATCACCTCAGCTGAGGGACCTTCAAACTTTAAACTGTTCCATGTTTTCCCAGGCTCTCAGGGTGTCTGTATGATACCTAAGATTGCTGGGAATTAAGAGCTGGGTTGCATGTGAAGCCGAGAGGTCAGGGCTATATTTGTGCCAGGAATAGAGGGAAGACTTGCATTGTTCAGCATTGCCTATGCTGAACGATAAACAGCTGTTTTCTGTTCTGATGTGTCATTTAAAAACCGTAACTGATTTAACAGAGACTAGAATTTGCTCCAAAATGAAGATATAGTTGCTCATGGAAACAATAATAATTGTGTTCCTTCTGTACTATGCACTACCTTTTTGTTGTATCTCATTGAATCAATTCCTTTAATTTGGATGGGTGATAGCAGATCGTATTAAAAAACCTTATGAAAAAAGGAAACCCTGTTCTCAAGTCAAGCAATGCCATGATCCCAAAGCATTTTACACATCCTTCCCATATCAGCATGGCTACTCCAGATTGAAATTCTACTCTTCTAGTGATAACTAAAGCAAATAAATCATTGATCAAGTAGAGGAATTTCCTGGTCAACTTACCTTTAATTATCAAAGGTGATGTTTCAAAACAAGAATCAACTGTCCGCTTCCTGTCTAGGTATTCTTATCTTGCCCAAGGTTTGATCTTGGTGCAAACTGTCTCTCTTTCAGGACCCCTCTTAAACTCCTTCTCTCAATCTTTTTCCTTGTCTGTTTTTGTTGTTGTTTATTCTGCTACTTTCTTTACCTTCTCTGCTCTCTCCAGACAATCCAGAGAGGTCTATTCCTAATAATTTGCAGAAACTTAGCTATTTTATTCAGGAAAGACTTAATTCAGATAGTCTTTGGCAGCCACCTCACTCAGAGGCAGGCACTTAGCCTTCAGCCATGCTATTTTTGCCAAGACCTACATAAAATATTACCTCACAGGCAAATGGGGAACTGATAATATCAAATAGAATTTGTAAGTTTTATGTAGGCTGTATTACTAATTCTCTCTACACTTCAAAGTTTGATATCTTGAGTCCAAAAATAAGCATTTGCTAATTGCCAGCTGCTCAGCTGGCTAGTCCTTAGTTTGAGGCACTGCTGGGGGCTGATACTTTGTGGTGGCTGAAGGACTGCCACCGAGCCCTGTTCTTTGAAGTGTTGTTATGTTACCGGGGGCTGGTAGCAGGTAAGAGCTGCAAGGTGACCTTCCGCACTGAAAGAGAAAGCACTGGGTTTTGGAGGGCTGCAAGGCAGTAGACATGGTAACAATATTAAAGGACACATATACCAATGTCAGTCAGACCAGGGAAGTAGGATATTTGAATGGCATGTTACAGGAGAATGTTTTTCTTACCAAGAGCAAACACTTTTGGTTGATTCAAATTCTTTTTGACCTTATGTAATTACATAGGCAATATTCTCACAGAGTTGTCTCCTTCACAAACTGATGGAACATAATCTAATCAATGCTTTTTTCATGCCACAGGAAATTGCTGTAGCTGAACAAGTGCCTTACAAAGGGCACTCTGAGGCATAAAGAGCAGTTGAAGGAGACTTAGGAATGTTGTTGTAAGTAGAAATGTTAAGATATAGTTCTACAATAGCCTAAACTGGCCTAAATTAGGCCTAATATATTCTCACTTTTCCTGCCAGTTCTGCCTTGAACTCTGAACTGGGCAGCCACAGGGTTCAAGGACCCCAAGCAGAGGAAAAGCAGCTCTCCACCTTCCCCCCATAAGGTGATTGGGTTTTAGCTGGATCAGGTTGAAACACAGCATGTTTGGACATGAATGGTGACTCGTAAGAACGAAGGGGTAGGAACACAAAGGTGGAGCAAAGGTAGTCCTGATGTAATCCAGTTTGGATTGCTATGGAACTACCCACAATCTGTGTAAATACTAGTAAAATTGGATGTGCCTGGGAACATTTCCAGGCACTAGAATGAGATTGTCTATGCTATTAAGCTGTTCAAATGGTCCCCGGCATTAATTTGACCTCTTCCAATTAACACCCACTGCAAACAATTTCTGGGCACTATTTGGTTGCTAGAACAGTCCCAATAGGCACTTTTCAATCATAAGCTCAGGTCTTTCTGTGCCAGTTGGCCTCAGTGATGAGGAATGTTTCAGGCATGTTGAATTTAACTAGCAAAAACCCATCCCCACTTTCACTATTGCAAATCCTTATGAAAAGACAGGACTTGTCTTGAACAAATGATTTTTAAAACAGACAGTAGCAGAGCATAAAAGATGGAAAGAGATGAAATCTGGAAATAAGAAATTTTATTTCCTTTTAATAAGGTGGCAAGAAATAGATATTTTACATTCACTTCAGGTTGGGAAGGTGGAGGAGAGATAGCAATAGCTTGCTATGCAGTTGTTTCTGTGCTGTAGAATATTTGGCCACTTACTAGGCAGAGTTAAGGCTGACATGATTCTTTCTTCAAGTAATTTGCTGTACTGGGAATCAAATTATTCCTCCTTCTATATATTAAAAACTTGTTGCCCACAACTGCAGCATTTCCCTTTCAGTTTGGAATGTTGATAAAATCAATCTACTTGGTATCTTGAAGTACTGAAGCCAAGTCCTCAATTTTAATCCGTGATTGCTTTTTTTGTTGTTTGTTTGTTGGTTTTGTGTGTTTTTGTTTTGTGGTTTTGTTTTTTGTTGTTGTTGTAGCTTTTTTGTTTGTTTGTTTGTGGGGTTTTTTAGTTTTGTTTTGGGTGGGTTTATTTGTTTTGGTTTTTTGGGGTTTTTTTTGTTGTTGTTGTTTTGGTTTTTTTTCCCTGCAATTGCCTTTATGAGTTTCTCTCCACATCAGGAAATCTGAAAAATTGGATTTTTACTTCTGTCTGGGTATACTTACTTGGCAATCCTAATGATCCATCTCCCCTCGGGGCACAATTAAAGATGTTATTCTGAAGGAGCTTTAAAGGGGTTGTTGTACACTCACAAACACGGTCTCTTGGCTGGGTTGCTCTAGGACCCAGAGTGACTGGAACTGACAGAAATCTTCACCTGAATGAATTTTCCCCGTATGCCTTATAAGGAGTCTAGGAAAACAAGGAAGTGATAACCATGTTCACGTTGCTGTGTGCACAGCTTGTCCGCTTTAACTGCCCAGGTAGACCTTGTTTTCACTTTTGTTCATGGTCCGTCCCGCTGGGGTTGAAGTTTCCTTGCGATCCGGTGTGTATGACATCTGAAAACATACCCTCCAGGAATGCATGGTTTTTATGACATTCTACTTTTACGCAGACGATAATTAACAAGCTAATATTTTTTTGTCATGCAGCCAGCACTGAGAACGAATGGGGATTGAATTGCTTTACCTCTGTTTCCTATTTCTGCAAAGATATAACTATGTGCAAGGTAAGGTTCAGGGGCAGGGAGATCCATTTCTAAACCATTTTGCATTGTTTCTTGCTTGAAGTTGACACAAAATAGCTTTCTGTCATCTGCATTTAATCTTTCCTTTCTATTTAATGACTTTTTTTTTACAGACTGCTGTAGGGCTGCATTGCCAATTCATCTACAATTTGGTGGTCATTACACAGCCCAACAGGTTTGAAAGAGACAGACATTAGAGCAATTTTGTTTTCATTGATCATAGTTTAGTCTGCTAAGAATCTTTCATTTTATACATATGACTGAATGTTTCTCTAGTAGTTACACAATGGATAAAAAAACATATCAAGTATCTACAGAGCTGAATTAAGCAATTTTAAGCACACAGAGTGAGCATAAATCTGTTCTTTTAATATCCCTGGCTATGTCAGAAACAACTTATCTACACCATACAAGATACACATGTAACACTGTCAGGTGCACTGGAGGGAACAAGTAAACGTGTTCCAAGTCATTGCCACCCATAAAGCACTCAAAAGGAGGTATGTTAATTGCCAGCAATTCTGAGAGTTTATTGGAGAGTTAATCTTTTACCAATAGAACTACCACTAAGAAGAAATTTTATCAGTAATATTAACTATGGCTAAATGTGTGCATTTTTAACCACCCACATTCTCTAAATGACAAGGTTCTTCATAAATTGAATAATTAAGCATATTATTAACAGCCTTTTATCTTCTTGGATTTAAATTCAGGGACCTGTTCTCAGGAAAGCACAGTGACTTGTGAAGATTGTTTGCTTTCCGGACCACACTGCGCTTGGTGTTTGCAAGAGGTAGAGTGATAAAAAAAATTTCAAAGTAAGACTTGAAGTCTTTGTAGTCACTCCGAGTGATGAAGTATTGACTTAATTGGGTCAGTCCGTGGTTTTGTAACAAATGCAGCGCTTAATGAAGCTTTCCTGGGCATCAGAAGTGGAATTTAATCTACTCTACATGGTCTGATATTCATAGCATGATTGTTTGGATGATTGTTTGCTTGCTTGTTTGAAAAAACCCCACAAAACTGTCAACCTTCCAAATCTAAAGCAGAAATAGAAGTGTTTTTAGGGGGGCCTCAGATCATCAGCTTGAGTGCCGGCTCACCCCCAGCACTGATGATGAAGCAGCAGACTCTGTATGTTAGAGATTACATGCCAAGCCACACAGTGTAAACAGAAGGTTTGCAGGTATCAACAGTGTAAAAGTTTGCAGATGTAAAACTTCCATATAGAAATTATTAATCCATGGTTGATTTTAAGTATGACAATAGTGTCGCTTTATAATTCATATGATATTGATGTGCTTTGACTAAAACATTTGACTTAAATTATATCTGGATTACTTCCTATACCTTTGTTTCAGATTTTCAGTGCAACCCTGGGCAAGTGACTTCACATCTCTGCTTTTAAACTTTCTCCTGTAAATGGTACTAAATAATATCTTCCCACTTCATAGTAAATATTCTATCTCTCAATTCATTAGCATTAAAAAGATAGTCAGCTATTGCAACTAAAAACTTGATAGAAATACCAGAGAAACAAAGTAAACCTTTTTCATTTTAGTTTCTGGATTGCACCTTTGCTGCTAACAGATTTTATTGGTTTTGTGTACAGCAAAATGACACTTAGCATGGGACTAAAATACACTTTATGAAATCGCTTGGAAAGAAAAAACTGCATGTTTAAAAAAAAAATTCTAAAAAACATCTTTTTCCATTTGAAAAATGTTACCATGGAGGTCAAAAAGACCCCACATCAGTGTGTTTGCAGTAGTTTTTATAATTATACTATAAACCAGGATTTTGTTGAAATTGGATCATACAATTTTGACTACTGCTATGTATTTTTCAGAAAAAAAAAGAGCCCAATATGACTTATTGATTTAAAAAATCCCAAAACAAACAAAACTGTAGAACTATTGAAAACTTTGCCATAGTAAACATGACTTTTTCTTTGTTCATAAGCTCATTCATTTCTTTGTTGAAAAACAGCACATTAAGCGTGCAAAAGACATAGGAACTTTAGTGTCAGAGCAAACAAAAGCACCTCTTATCCTTTCTGTAGGATAAGAACACACTTTGTAATTGTATTTGAATTATGAGGTTTTTTCTTCACACGTTTTGAAAAGTTACAAACCGTGTAAGTAAAGGAGATGATATGGATCTCCCTGTGAAAGGTTTATAATGGTACATGTAATTTATGTGTACTGCATTCAAGAAGCAGTGGGTGAGAGTTTTGCCTGAGCAAAGGCATCAGGTTCAGTCTGGAGAATAATAAACCACTGTTCCCAGCAGGTGCCTTGACACTGTTTCCACCAAAATATATAAGATCCCTGACAAATTTCAGGCATGAAGAATGATATTTTGGTGGAAAAAAAGGGTCATAGTTCTGGTTTTAATAGTTTTAAGTAAATCTGCTTTGTTTTGTATGGGAAGTTTTTCAGTGACTGAATTCAGAGAATATTTGTGTCTTAATGACTGTTCTGTGGGTTACTGGCCCAAACCTGGGAGAAAAGAGCAGATGCATGGTATGGGCCCATGACCATCTGCCATGAATTGAATGTTTCAGAACTCATTCTGCCAGGCATTGCCCAGGTTTTGGTCAAAAGGGCTTGCAGGCCAGAGCAGTTTCCAGGAGACAGCGGACTGATTTTGAGAATCTTTACTCTAGTTATAGCTCTGGGAAGTGGTAATAAGGCACAGAAGCTTCTTTGTAAAAGTAACCATTAACTTCACCATGTGAGGTTAGTACCTACTCTGTAGCAGTGTTGTGGAAAGGAATGCATATCAATGCTTTGAATTGAGTAATGAAAATAAACTGAGATATCCAACTGATATCTGTAGGCTTGTGATTTCCTCTGGCTGGGAGAAGGTCAAGGAGGATGCTGGGCCAAATTTAGGTGTGGGGATGCTGAGAGCACCACTGGTGCTGGGTAACTGTGGGGACAGGCTGTGGTCATTGCTGGCCACCAGGCAGAGGAACAAGGACTTGATGCCTGCTTCAGTGAACAGGTTAAACGAGAGCTGAGGAGAAAGTGTAGGTCAGAAAAAAAGAACCAGTAAACACTGGGTATCCACAATTGGTTTGTCCAGGAGTTTATTATCAGTAAGACCTCTTCTTTTATTAAATGACGTGCTTCAATCAGCAGTTCAAAATGCTGATTCTAGGAAAGACTGATGAATTTGTGGCATAATTCTGTGATAAAAAAAACCAGTAGCTCAGAGGGGCTTTTTGTTACCATTCCCAGTACTGTGAGAAGCCAAATGCAGTGAGTGGCACAATTCCCATTCCCCAACAACAGAGAAGTTTCTCCCAGGATAACAAGTCGGTGTAAGTTATATTAATTATACACCTGTGTGACATGACCCATGAAGGGCAAATTTGGGTTTTCTGTGCCACTAGTTCTGCACTAGTTTGCACATTCCCTGCATTGGACTGACCTTTTGTCCTGCAGGTGCTGGCGGCTAGTCAGTAAAAACACTTAACTCATCCCTTATTTCTCCTATTTGCATTAGAATTACACAGATTCATCTGGAATACATGGGAGGTGTGATACCCTGGCAAATCTTTTGTCCAAAGGATGCCAGTTGAATTTGATTGAGTTTCCCATTTCAGAAGTAGAAATTCACAGAAATGATCCTCTAACATCCCGGAAGAACAGTTCTGATGTCACACAGATTTCTCCCCAGAAATTAACTTTAAGGCTGCGACAAGGTAAGTGACAGTTCATAGGTTTATTTCAGACAGTGTGATAAACTGAAGCCTCTTGGATTGATCAATCTAAAAAATATCTTGACAGAATAAAGATGAAAACCTGTGTGGAGTCCAAAATTCTCTGTTGACTCATCACATGAAAACTAGGTTCAGCAGAGTTCAGAATATTTTCAAAAGTGCTGTGTACATCATTAAATAAGGATACATATTTTTAGTTCCTCTCTTCTCTTGCCAGTGAGGTAGCAGGGAGAGAATGAAAGCCCCTGGCTCCTCCCCAGCTGAGATTCTGTGCCTCTCCCCTGCTGGTCTGGCAAACAGAGTAACTCAGAAGCAGCATAAAATCTTGCTTTGAAGATTTACAAGGTACCAGTGACATTTATGGTGCCATTCCAGAACTACCTTGGGGTCCTTCAGTTGTGATTTTTTTTCCTGGAGAAAATCTGGAATAAGAAAAAGTAAGACATCCAGTTAGGTCAGGTCGTAGTGTTGGAACTGACAATAAAATCTCTGTGTACACTTTGACTTTCTTTAAATTTTAAAATGATATGGTAGGACTCCAAAGTGCTACCTCTCGTTTTAATTAGCTTCATATCTAAATTTTCTAAAGCTACATACTGCTGAAGGGATGTTTTCACATTTTTTCAAATTATAGCAATCAGTTTTAATTCTGTGCTTGTGGCATTACTGAAGAACTGTTTAGAAAAACCCCAAACATTAGAACTACCTTTAATTTTTCAGACTCTTATCTGATATTTTTTTGTTGACAATTTTTGTACTTTTTTTGTTAATGCTACTGGTGGTTTAAAATGCCAGATAATTATTACCATATCAAAATTATGAAGAAATTTGCATTGCTCGTGTTTTCTACACAGAAGTGCTGATATGTATCCCACTTTCCCCTGACCTGAATAGGACACGAAGAAACAATACAGATCAAGGTTCGCCAAACTGAAGATTATCCAATTGATCTCTACTACCTCATGGATCTTTCAGCTTCCATGGATGATGATCTGAATACAATCAAAGAACTGGGTTCAACTCTTTCCAAAGAGATGTCAAAACTGACAAGCAACTTTAGACTGGGGTTTGGATCTTTTGTTGAAAAACCAGTTTCACCATTTATCAGAACTACAGCTGCAGAAATAAACAACCCTTGCAGGTGGGCAGGGAAAGTCCCAACATCTGTTTGCATGCCAATAGTGTCATAATATTAATCTTTAGGCTAAAATTAATTTCATCAGCTTCACTGGAAACTCTCCCCTCTTCTAACTAAATGAGTCGGTTTGTGGAACAAGACCCAGTTCTCTTAGTTTCACCTGATCATTGTTCTATTGAGTCTTACTTTATAAGGATAGAGGAATCTGGAAGTGAGTTTGCTTTTGAGCTTTTGCTGCTAGTTTCAAATGTGCTTAATATGTTAACAAAAAGGTATGCAGCATGTAGTTTTGTATTTTTCTTTAATTTCTTCAATTTTCTAGAATATATATATATATATATATATATATACACACACATACATATATAAATAAAAGAATTTTATGAACTATACTAAGGAGTTGCAAACTCAAACCCAACACAGAATACCTGTTTCATTTAGCCATCAGTGCTGTTCTCCTGCTCTTTTCCCCCTACTAACGTCTATCAGTCTCCCCAGTCCCTGGCTGCCCTAGCCCTTAGCTAACCTCTGTAGAGGAGAAGCTGGGCTCTGCAACTTGGAGCAGTACTGCAGCCCCTTGATGGTTGTCTCTGAATGCTATTAAGGAGCTACAGATCTCAATATGCTTCCAAATATGAGATCAAGGCACAGCAGGGGGCATGGCAAGGGCTGCATGTTGGTAACTGAGTGAATGACTCTGCTCTAGGAGGCATTTCCCAGCTTTTATCCCAGACTTTTTCCATTGTCACTGAATGCTCTTCAATTATCTTAGGTTTTTCACTAAATCTTCTCAGGCACAGACAAGAGAGGAAAAACCAAAACTAATCCAGGCAGGCCTCTGAAGTAGCCATTCCAGTGATTTTTCACTCTCTATTATCCATAAACTGTCTCATTTTTCTTGCAGAAGTATACCATATGAGTGTTTACCCACCTTTGGATATAAAAATGTTTTGCCACTAACAAATGATGCTGAAAAATTCAATGAAATTGTGAAAGGACAGCGAATTTCTGCTAATATAGACACTCCAGAGGGAGGATTTGATGCAATTATGCAGGCAACTGTTTGCAAGGTAATTGAAACTTCTAAGTATAATATTATTCCATATATTATCTCTTCTAGTATTATATGTTGGTATTTCAAAGTGACAGATGATTTTTCAAAAATTTTTAACACAGACCAAGAGCCTAATTAAATTTGTGTGAAAATACTTTTGGCTGTACAAGTAAAACATGCATATTGCAATATTTTAGTCTAAGTTCCCTTTTAATTGCCAGGAACAAATAAGCCCAAGTATCAGTATAATTACCGAGTCTGTTTTTCTGTTTAAATATTTTTTTATTAACTATGTTTAGAGTAGTAAGCAGATTGACATAAACATGGCCAACCCATGTTATTAAACATAGGGATGGGGAAACAAAATGTTAGCCAAAGACAATGGAATGAACATCATTTCTCAGGAGATGTCTTGTCTTTGATACTTCCTTGAGAATGATGCTATTCATTTATTTTGTGATGCCGTTCTCCAAATATTTTGCTGTTTTTCTATGTTGTGATGCAGTATAGCTTGCTAAACTGATGTGTTTTAAATGACAGGAAAAAATTGGATGGAGGAATGATTCTCTACATTTACTGGTGTTTGTGAGTGATGCTGATTCTCATTTTGGGATGGACAGTAAACTGGCAGGGATTGTTATACCTAATGATGGGAACTGTCATTTGGACCACAATAATGAATATTCCATGTCAACTGTTCTGGTAATTACCTACAAATTTTGTACACTCTCATATTCTGGAAATTTAAAGACTAACAGGAACAACTTAAAAAATTAGTGAATTCCACTTTTAGCATTGAAATGTGTAAAAGCTGGGAAATCCAGATATTTAATGTAATCTATTTTATTTGTAACTGCATATTTCAGTAAAGAGAGAAAAGTATGTTTATATGGAATTAGGATACATTATAACTAAGTAAAAAGGAAGAATAAATACAATTTCTACAACAGGAAAGCCCATGGAATTAGACTAAATAGTATTTCCTTCTGCAAGGAAGGCAAGATTTGCATTAATTATGTTCCCTGAAAGGGTGTGAATTCAGGACCAGATCAGGAATTTTTCAAGACACTGTTCCTATATGAGAGCTTACGAGCTTAAGATTCAGTGTTCAAAAATACTGAATATTAACACTATGTTGTTCATTGTAGGACAAATGCCATTGCTCTGGTGCAGTGTTGTTCTTTGGACTAAATATCTATATATAACACAGATGCTACTGAGCCAAAGCCCCTACTATGGAATCTGGCTCTGTACTTTTCACAGAGGGATTTCCTTAAAAACAAAGTGAGGAAATCATATACGCCATCTTTTATTTTGTATATGTGTATTCCTAATAAAAGTTTATATTACAAGAAAACAAAGTCTGCATTATGATCGCTTGAATGTGTCTTTCATGGGAGAGAAGAACTGAAAGCAGATGAAAAGCAGATTGATGTGCCTCTCTTTTGTTTGTTTGCAGGAGTATCCCACAATTGGACAATTAATTGACAAACTCGTGCAAAACAATGTTCTATTAATTTTTGCTGTAACAAATGAGCAAGTTCACATATATGAGGTGAGCAAACAAATGTTTGGCAATGTTTGTTTTAAAATTCACTTTTTTTCACAGCTGATACAGTAATTCTAGCACTAAGGACTGAATTCTACAAGATATTTATGTGATATGTGATTTATATGAGGAAAGCTCTTCTGATTAAGTGCTTCTTCATGTATTGATTTGGGTGTTCTAAGGCAACTTTTAAACTGGATTTCAAGTTGAATCACACTAATCCTTTAAGTCAAGGATTGACAGACTATGCATTGCTAAACTATTTGTATTTTATAAGGCTAGAGGAGAGCAGAACCTTTTCTTACCTTTATAAAACAAGTATATACCTCAAACATGCAGTTATCTTCACACTCAGCTCTGAGATCTCAGTTTGTTGGTTTGGGTTCTTTGTTTGCTTTCTGTTTTGTTGTTTTTTTTTTTTCTTTATTTCTGTGACTCTTTCAATTCTTATTTCATTTTCTGTCCAGTCCTGCTCCTGGGAAAAAAATCTCAACACACTAAAACAGATTCTAGATAAGAGTTCATTGTGGGTAATAAGGGGTTTTGCAGCCTAAGCTTGGCTGCCTGGCTACACCCTGCTGTGTGAAAGTGGACAAGCAGAGAGAAATTGCTCATCCAAATTTATTCAGGTTGGTTGAGAGAAAGCCAGTAAGGATGATCCTGCTGATACAATAAGACCATTTTCTGAAGGAGAAGCCTTTGCAATGTATTCTGTATTAACACCAGAAGTACAGTAATGAGGAGAGGTGCTCCTCTGCTGTGATTACCACAGGGAAAATAGGAAAGAAAGCACATGGAAAAAGAGAGAGCAGCTGAGTCCTTGAGGTAGTCACCAGTAGGATGGTTTTCTATTTCTGTTCTCTGTGTAACCTAGGGAAGACCCCCTAGTACTTCTGCAACTGATTCCAGGGGTGGAGTTGTTTTGAGTAAGACTGATGCTCCAGCTGTTTGACAAAAGTGACAAGAGCCACAAATTGCATGAATTGATTCTCAGATTACAGCCTTGAGCAGGGAAGGAACACTCTGTGTCTTGAAGCACTGACTGCTTTGTTTTTTTTGAAGACTGTATTGAATGCTGAGCTGGGTCATGAAAATTTAGATTAATAAGAGGAAGGTGATCACTTACAAATGCAGTGGCTTCAACAATGTTTTAATAGAGATCCAATTAATGACAGGTGAAATATTTTTCCTTATAGGTGTGCTTTTTTTAGTAGGTGCTTCATGAATAAGGGCTATTCTAGGAAGGCAGTTTGGAAATACCTGTTTGATTTACAGAGCCGTTTTTTGTCCAAGGAAATATTTCTTTTGCTGATGGCACTGTATGTTACCTTGGAAATTGCTTGTGGTCTCCCTCAAAGTTGGTCACCAGCATTCTTATCAAGGTGTTCCTATTTCAGTATCCCTGTGTCCTTATGTCAGTATCAAAGTTACAAAGAGGCACCCTTTGGTAATGGGGAACACTAAACAAGGGCTTATAGCTAACACAAAATACAGATCATGGATAACCCAGCTAGGGAATGGTTTGATCTTGTTACTTTCTTTGTTAGAAAAAAGAAAGTACAACTACCTTCTGTCTTACAAGGTATATAGTAATACCACTGAATATAATCTATCTGCTGATTTTGTCTTTTAATTCTGCTTTATTTTACTAATATGGACACCTGTATTTGTTATGGTCTGCTTTTTGTCCTGTAGGTGATGAGGAAAATCAGTCAAAGCAAGTACGAAAATCATACACAAATGTCACAGTGCGGTTTTTCCAGACAACAATTCCCTTTAAAGGGCCGATGTAGGATGTGCAAATAGGAAAATAAATATTGCCTTGTTTTCATCTCTGTGATGCAAATTTGTAATATAAATGTAAATAACCAGTATCTATGCTTAAGAATGTAAAAAGAACAAAGAAAGACAATGAGAATTATTCTTGTGGTAAGGCTTCTGCTCAGGTAGCCTGGAAGTGGTGGCAGAGGACTCTAAAAGTTTTGGTGTTTCACTTCTCTTGAAAAGTTTCAGTGGTGGAGACTCTGTAGTCTCCCTCAAAAATCCCTTCCATTTGTCCATCGAGCTGGAAAGACTCTCTCCAAATATCTCATCTCAAATCTGCTTGAACTCAGCTTCTAATTACATCAGATACCAATACTGACTATTGCTATTTATAATTGAGTTCTCAGGGACAAACTTACATTAAAATTACTGTGAGGACTTAGAAAGCACCTCTTTAAATAGACATGATAGATTCCATTAGTCTTAAATGCAATGTTCAGACTGTCAAATATATACTTTGTATTTCGAGCCCTGTATAATCCCCAATAATTTAGCCCAAAATAATTCAGTCATGTAATATTCTTGATCCTCTTCAACTGTATTTTCAATTTATCCACTTACATGTGTATTATTATTGAACACAAATATCAGGGGTGGCACAAGCACAGAACACCTATGCTTGTAACAGGGCTGGTGTTGCTTTTGAACCTTCCATGCACCTAAAAAGCTACTGCACAGTAACCTCAAGAGATCATTTAGATCTGATGCAAGAGAAGAGAGGAAATTCTTTACACTGAACCCTGATAATTTGAGATTATTTTTTAAAAGGAATGTTGCTTTTTTTTTAAAAAAGAGGTATTTTATAATATATTCATGTATGTCTAACTTCTAGCATCATTAGTCTCAGCTGAGTCTTGCCAAAACAGCATGGGATGTTTTAATTCTATAAAAGCTATTCACTCAAAAAGCATCTGTGAATTTGACAATAATAATTATATTTTAACAAATCCTACTTTGGTATAAAAGAGAACATTGGTCCTTAAGCTTTCATGGAGTAGTTGCTACTATTGCTGATAAAATTTGTTTTCAGGTGGAATTCTTTAAAAATGTATTCAAACCTAGATAAAGGGAAAGACTCTGTCCTTAGTCCTGACTAAGCAGCTTTTTTTTTTGAAACAAAAATTACTCTTTTTTTGATGAATTATTTCTTTTTATATCACAGGAGAAGTAGCTTGAAAATTAGGGTTTCAGGCTTCATTGCACTGCTGAAAATTGAACTAAAAATACTCTAGTCTCCACACTCATACACAATTTCAAATTATTTTTATATATTTGGCATGGCACACTATTCATGATGAAAAATCTTCTATCATTTATGCTGCTAAAATATAGACATAACCCCACTGAGCTCAAACACATAATTGTCAAATTTCTTATACATGAATTAGAGAGTCTCTATAAAATGGCAGTTCACCTTTTAATGAATATTTGCCAAAGGACTAAGTTCTGTGATATCCTTCAGATGTTTTCCAATAGTAGCACACCAAAAGCATCCATCTGCCTCACCTTGGCAATGGTTGAACAGAAATATTTGCTAAGAGGTGAAGTTTAACCAATGGACTAGACATACACACTCTGCCTGGGCTTGAAATGCCATCCTTGTATCACCATGCAGAAAATTTTTGTTCATAGAGGAGGGATCAACCAAAGTGTTCAGAGCAGTATATCCCTGCTGTTTGTTTTGCATTCCACAGATTAAAGGGGACTGTATTTTGAATTCCAGGTTTGCCATCTTTTCTCTCAAAAGGTCCCACGTACGAAACAGAGTTTCAGTATTTCAAGAATCCTTGAGAGGGCACTAATCACAGCAGGAGTCAGGAATGCAAAGTCACCAGCTGTAACATAAAAAGCAGTTAATCCCACTGATTTACAATAGTACTAGAAATCTAATGAATGATAACTATTCCATACATAATACATAAAGTAATCACAAAGCTTTTGGAGATACAAGGGAAAAGAAGGATATAAGAGTATCAAATTACCCATGTTTATTAATAGTTCTCTGGAAAATTTTCTTTTATTTAAAATAACAGCATTGGTATGACAATGTGAAAAGGAAAACTAGTGCTACAATGCTTTTTTTTTTAAATGATGAACACATTGTTTTTCCAAGGCATGGGTTAAAGCAAGGGAAGTTCATGAACTTATCACTGAAATAAATTGCTAAATTGTCACTTTATTATTAACAGAAATTCAACATACAATCCATCAGAGCCACAGAGCACTGAGATACATGTGCAAAGATAAAAAAGTGACTGCAGTTGCTGAATGTAGGGTCCAAGACTCTTGAGCAGTGCAACAGTAGAGCAGATGAATCTCTGTTTCTGGATATTTCTATTAAAGAGAAATACAACAGTTGAGAAAACTTATGTACCCTCTACATTTGAAAAAATATACCTTGAAGAATACTATAGTTTCAAACTTCCAATCACATAGAGGTAATTTAACAATATATGTTCAATGAATTTTAAATGAAACCAGCTCTTCTCCATCTGACTTTTTCATTAAGATGTGAAATGGACACTGCAAGAATCCTTGAAAATGTTACTGTCATTTATTTCAGCTGGCTTCAATGTACTTGGTTTTGTTGTCAGTTCCTTCATTTTTTTTTGTTTTTTTTTTCTTTCTTTGGATTTGGGGTTTTTTAGATGGTAGCTCCTTGTCACCTAGACTTTTGTTATGCTTTAAAGTCATTTTTTATATTTCCAGAATTATGCAAAGCTTATTCCTGGTGCTACTGTTGGACAACTACAGAAGGATTCTGGAAATATTCTCCAGCTGATCATTGCTGCATATAAGGTAAGACGGTTACAATGTGGTTTCTTCCTTCACGTTTACATGTTCAACGTTTGTTTGCAGTTTGGTAAAAAGAGGTGTCTTTAATTCCTTTTATGAACTGATTACATAATTTCTTATGTTAGATGCTGATCTTAACAGGAAAAGTGTTCACTCTCAGGATTAAGTAAGCACAGCAACAAAATTCCTATAAACTTCTGTCAATCCTTAGTTTTGCTGGAATGTTGAATTCAAATCAGTGTGTTATTAGCATTGCCTTCTCCATATTCCTGTATTGTACACCTACTCTTAAGCCTTCTTTAATATTCAGGTCTCTCAGTTCCACATCTCAACAGGGACTTGACTCTACCTGTTGGTAGCTGCCACCAGAGCAAACAATTACTTTGCAGGAATATCTGGGCGGGGGGAAAACACTATTCTGTGCTCAGTGCTCTTCTCTGCTTTAGCAACTTGATGCTGCCTCTGTGAGGCTGTTCTGAGGTTTTCAAAAAAAGGAACATAGGAGCCAACATGGGTTTTTTAGGTAATGCCGGGACATGAATGGGTTTGTTTAAGTAATGCAAAGAAATACTGTAATGATATCAGGAACATAAACACAGCACTGCTCTTCAGAGCTTTGTTAGTAAAATACCTCTTGTGTACCTAGTTCTCTTCTGTCAGAGGAATGGTTTTAGGCAGTTGTACAGATCTTTGCACAGATACATTAATTTACAAATATGTTGATATTCTGTAGATTTCTGTATTCTGTCTCAGCCCATTTTATTAAAAACCTGCTCTACCAGTTGTCTATAATGACAAATAACTCTTTGCAAATAGCTTATCTTTCTTTCCTTATTTTTTTTCTACTCTTCCATCACCTGAATAAGATAGTCATCACTGTGCCAAAATTACTTTGGTCTTAGTGATAGGAAGGAAACCAAATTCTTCTAACTACTATAAAAGAAATGCAGGCAATACAATTGCTGAATTACGACTTTTTAAAATGAAATGCAAAAAACCAGGAGATCCTCCATTTTGTGAAAAATTATATACGTAGAGAACTTCAGGGTTAATCTTAGGAGTGTAGAAATTATAATAAATAAAGATGAGGAAATTTTCTTGTGAGCAAGCTTATTGCTAAACTTTGAGTGGCAACAGAATTTCACTTCTGGATTCCAACATACTGCTAGTCACATCTGCTTCCTATTAGCATTTCTTCAAGCTGCCAGTCTAATGTATAGACACAGGCTCCTACACTTAACAGCTAAAAGACTATTTTGTTGTCAGTAAGTAATGGAAAAACACACAAAAAATTCCAGTTCTGTGTCCTGGTGCTTTTGCTGTAACATAAGTGTGGAATGATGCCTCACTGGAATATTGACAGTGTGAAGAGTGAATCCTTGCCTCTTCTCCGTAGCATCTGCTTATGTTCCTATGGCATATGATATTTTTTTCCTACTCCCTTTTTGAACCTGATATTTTTGAATCCGCTGTTATTTTTGGCCTGTTGCCTTCTATGACAAGAAGGGGTTGAGTTCCACTATGTCAAGGCACAATTTTCTTATTCCTATTTTAACCTACTTCTTATACTTTAAATTTTCACTGAGTATGCCTTAGTTCTTAGTTGCAGGGTTTGGTGCATAACAGCTCTGCATTCACCTTATCTTTATGTCTTCATAATTTCATTACATTGTGTCACCTTCCCCATCCCTGATCTTCTCTCCAAATTAGAGTCCTAGTCTTTTAAGTCTCTCCTTGGCTGCTCCATCCTCTTGGTAACTTTATCTGACCATCTCTTTACCCTCCCTGACTCTCATGAGTGCCTCCTGAGATGTGGAGCCCACAAGAGATTACCGTACACAGCACAGGGCACACTAAGGTTCATACAAAGGCACAGTGATGTCCTTGTCCTCAGCCTCCTGGTTCTGTTGGCTTTTTAACTGCTTTTCAGCTGCTGCATGCTTTGAGCAGAGCAGGTCCCAGAGCTGGCAGTGGTGACCACGATGCAGCTCCTGAGCTGTTTCGGCTGATCCTGTTTCCATCTGTTCCATGGGCCTGGTTTGGAGGGATCTCCGAGCTCTGTGCTTGCTGCACTGCAGGGGTGGCAGGGAGGTTACTGCAGGAAAGCTGCTCCTGCCTTTGGGGCAAAACTTGCAACAAACTCATCCAGGCATAGCATGTCTGGACCATGCACCAGAGCTGCACTTACATTCTTAAAATCCCACATTTCTTTCAGGTTGTAAGAAGTGTGCAAGTAGCAACGTGTTACACTCAAAATTTCCTAAAATCCTTTTATTACACTTAACCTTAAAGGTTAACAATCTTATTGTTTTTATGATTGAAAAATCTTCCAAGCAGGAAGCACTAAAAGCCACTTTATTTGACAGTAGTAAAGGTATCTGATTTTTTTTCAACTGTGAAGGAGGAAATGACTGGAGACCTACAGTTGAAAATCACATGCAAATCAGGTTTTGTTAGAAACTTCTCATTATACTCTCAGAAGTGTAATTCAGTGTCCTGTGTCTCTGCTTCTTCACTCACAAGAAAAGGAACAAATAATTTTTGCCCCCTAGGAGTAGAGTTCGGCTAAATCTTTTAACACTTTTAAGGTGTTTTGAGTGTTTACTTGCAGTGCAAACACAAGGTTTGCTAATGCCATTCACTATGTGTTGCCATATACAAACTTCAGAGAGGAAGTAAGCAAGTTAAGAAAGTCTGAGCTGTCAAAATATTTGTTGCAAGGAGTTCTCATGTTCCTTCCAAGTATGGTTCATTTTCTTTTGTAAGCATATTTCTGTCTGCTTTGTTTAGCATTGATTTCTGCACAATTTGTGTTGCAGAGCTGGCTAAAATATTTTGTGACAGATGCAGGGCATTTGATTAAAACCATTCCAAAAATTTTAAATTGCAGAAAAATTACCTTTTTCCCCCCCAATTTTTAATCCCTTCGCTTGCACAAAAACAAGAATAAATAAATAATGTATTAGAAAGGACAGGTAGCACAAGGGCAGAAGTATTTAGCACTTCTTTGTCTGTTGTTCCATTCAGAAAAATTTTTGAACCACAAATATTTGTCTGTGAATGGCTTATAGATGCTATTTGCTATTAACTGTCTGCTCTCTGTCCTCAAACTATGGCCAGACAGCTTAGTAATTTTAAAATATCATTAGAAGCACTCATAGATATTAGGATCTAAAACCTTCAAATTTATCACAGTTTGTGTTCAGTTTTAGTGCTGTAAGATGCATAATTTGATCTCACACAACAGCAAGACACATTCAAACGACCCAATACAGACTCCAGAATTCAAAGTATTACAATTTGGTGTTCAGCAGAATTTAATTTTCTCTCACAGTTGCACTCTGCTTACGCCTTGTAATTTTGCAGCTGGAGGAAGAGGGACTACTGGTCCTCTTGCAGCACAAGCACATGTCCACAATCACAGCTTTACCTAGAGATTTGCTGGTTTGGGTCCTTTTGGAAGAGTCCAGCGATGGCAAACAAATTGTTATCAACAACTCTGCATTATTTCAATAGTGGCACAAGCACCAAATCAAATGGAAAAGGAAATTTGGGTATATCCAAAGCTACCAACATTACAAACCTGAAGCCCAGGGCAAAATTTTACAACCCCATGACAAATTTCCTGAGAATCCAGAACAGGTACATAGGACAGGGAGTTGTCTATGCAGGTTTATACCCATACTATTTTTACTTTGATTTACTCCACCAGACCTTTACTCCAGTGAGTCATCCTGCTACCTTAGAATGACTCACTCCAGTAAGGTCAGCAAGTTCCCTGTGCTCTGACTGACAGGCAGGGGGTATTTTGCAAGCAATTAAACTTCCATGAGGACAAAGTCAAGTCAGTGAGATGTTTTCTCAGCAGTTGCTGAGGTACTTTTGAAAAATTTCCATTTACTGGATCCACAGACTAATGAAGTCATAGGGAATTTTCCCATGGCCTGTGATAGGCTTTGGATTAAGGTTGTGTAAGCAAAGTTGCTATAAAATATTTTAAAGACCTAAAGTAGAGATACCTAGTATGAGCAATTTCAGAAAAAGAGTTCCGTGACTTAGAAAATGAAAGTTTGACTGAACAAATTTATTTAAATAATGGGGATGTTGTTGAATATAGGTTAAAATAGCATAAACAGCTCATGAAGCAGGAGTTTCCATTGTGAGAAGAAAGAAAGGGAGGAAGCAATATTGACACAGGCAATATCCACAATCAAGAAAAGCCAAGACCTAGCAATGCAATCAGGGACGCAAATCCACTCCTCAGAAAGTCCAGACTTAAAAGAAAACCTGCGTCAGTCAGCAGAGTTATGAAAGGTGATTTATTTAATAAAACATTTAATTTGTTCTCCTGGAAGGGCAGGAAATACTAAAGTGATACCACCATTGCTTTCCACTGAAGGCTGGGTCTGTCAGCATTTGCTTTATTTTGCTCATTCCCCATTTTTTCTTGCAATGGAGGGTTCTGTAAACAAAGTGCCAAAGCACAGGAGTATGCTCCTGTGTAAATCAGGATAAATTACTGTCCATGTTACGCAAACATGGAGCAGTAGAAGCATGTGGCAGTGTTACCATTCCCTTAATCTCACATTTTTTCCCTTGAAGGAGCTGAGGTCTGAGGTTGAACTGGAGATCCTGGGAGAGACAGAAGGGCTCAATCTCTCCTTCATGGCCATCTGTAACAATGGGACCTTTTTTCCACATCAGAGGAAATGCTCTCATGTGAAAGTGGGAGATACAGTAAGTGAAGAACATATTCTCCAAAGACAGAAAGTTCATATAATTTAGGACACCAAGGTAGTGTTTGCTCTTTATTAAATGGTCTTCCTTCAAACAAGTCACCAAAAAGCAGGCAGTATCTATGACCCTCTTGCTCTTTCGTCTGCATGCACTTCCTGAGCACCCTGCAGAGTTCCCTGTACTCCCAGCAGCCCCATTCTCTCTTCCAGGTCTCTTTCAACGTGACCATAAGTCTCTCTTCTTGTGAAAAAACTAAAAGGCTTATCAAGATAAAACCTGTGGGGCTCAGTGACATACTGGAGATAGAAATTCATCCCCTCTGCAGCTGTAATTGTCAGGCCAAGGCCGAAAAGGAGAGCCCAACGTGCAGCCAAGGGAAAGGCTCCCTGGAGTGCGGGGTGTGCGTGTGCAGCCCTGGGTACGTGGGACCGCGCTGCGAGTGCCACGAGAGCTCCCTGGGGGCGAGCTCCTGCCGGGGCCCGGCCGAGCACAGCTCCTGCAGCGGGAGGGGTGACTGCTACTGCGGCCAGTGCCTGTGCCACCCGTCCCCGTACGGAAAGGTGTACGGGCCCCGCTGCGAGTGCAACGACTTCTCCTGCGTCCGGCACAGAGGGCTCCAGTGTGCAGGTACGCTCCCGCAGTGCTGCCTTCAGTGTCCGCGCTTAGAACTCCATGGGCTTACCTACAGCTGGGAGCTTGTGAATTTGTACAGCTTATATTCAGTTGCAATCAATTCCCTACAAAGAATTACTAGTTATGGATGGTCTTTAGATTTAAAATAGTTTCAGTATGCCATTATAAATCAGAAGTATTTACAAATTAGGCTGTGCACTGCTGGGAGATAAGATCTGTGTGGAGGACTCCAGTAAAAAGAATGGAGCTATACCGGCTTACAGCTAGTCTAAGAAAAATCTGATCCTCTGACTTAAAACTGAAGATTCTGGGAGAGAGAGAAAGATGTTTGGAAGAAGAGTTGGAGGGAGCAAAACATTTTCAGTTAAAAAGAATAATATTAAAAATCATCCTTCTGATTTTTTTTTTAATTATCAGTGACTGATTTGAAGTATAATAAATGTTTTTCCAGGCAATGGTGACTGTGACTGTGGGGAATGCAGGTGCCACAGTGGATGGACTGGTGAATACTGTAATTGTACAACAGATACCAGCACCTGCATTGCTGAGGATGGGACACTGTGCAGTGGGAGAGGTGAATGCATCTGTGGGACATGTGCTTGCACCCATCCAGGGGCTTCCGGCCAAATGTGTGAAAAATGCCCTCTCTGCAGTGACCCCTGCAGCTCCAGATGGTAATGTGCTGTCTTTAAACCTCTGATGTTTATATCATCCAGGTATCTATTTCCTATAGAGCCTCAGCAGTGTGTTTACTTCCATGTCTGTAAACTGGATTTGCAGACCAGAACCCAAGAGCTTCTTTGTCCTTTGAGGTGGGTAGTCACAACTCAGATGTCAACCATTCATGAGCATTACTCTTGTACAAAAGAACTTTATGTGAAACAATTAAGTCAACTTCAAGCAGCACAGGTAATACTTTACACTTCCACTGCTGTCTCTGGCTGTAAAACTAATCAGAATGGTGGCCTTGTTTAACATTTATATGGCCTCACAGAAAAATTTGGCATTTGTATTACCATTCTCATATATATGAATGAGTAAGGTCATGTTGTCGATTCAAGCTTCACACATTCGCAAATTCATAGTCCAAATTCACTTAAGCTTGGCTAAAATTTATGTAGCTTTCCTGCTGTGATGTGAGGTGTCTGCTATGGTGCATGACAGGAAAAGCAACCAAAAATATGCAGTTTGTGAAGATGACCACTCTAAGTACACCATTGCTGATGCTTGTATTACATGAGCCCTTATAGGACTACAGTCCAAATGGAAATGTCCAGCAGAAATTTAAGCTAGAAGTTGGATTAGGCTTCACAGAACACATATTACTAATGACCCAGGCTTTGCTTTCTGAGTACTGAGCACTTTAAGTTGCATGGTTCATGCCGATGTCCTGTCTCCTTATTCAGAGTAGAGACCCATTTCTTTCCAACATTGTATTTTCATACCTGTCATTGCAGTCCTCATCTATCTGAGTGAAAAGCTATTGTATGATGTGATTAATTCATCAATTCCTTTCTGTTAGAGCTAAATTTGCCCTAAGGAAACTGAGCCTCTTGGTTTCTGCATGCAACTGCTTTAAACAGAAAGGACAATGCTGCTGCTTTGCTCTGCCCAATTTGGCAAAGAATAAGAAATGTAAAGTTACATGATAGGCATTGCATTAACCCATTTAGAAATGTATATTGTATGCAGTGTTGGATCTTTTCTTTCTGTTTCACTGTCTTCCCTTGCTGAAATGCAGGGCACAAAAAGCCAAAAGAGAGAGAACACTGGAAATACCTGGGTGGGCTGACAGGGAGAGCTGAAAGACCAGGTCAGAGGGGATGGAGATCAATGGCAAGGCAGCTGAGAAAGAGAGTGTAGCATGAGAAACGTGGTGAATATGACAAAACCACCACTAACACTGAATTTATCTCCATGAGATAGAGGCTATCCCATTACCTACTCATTTTACTATTCACCATTTCCAGAGCGAGGGATAAGGTCACCTCCATCCCCTGAAGATAAACTCAGCAGCCTCAGCTTATTCCCATGGGTATATGTAACTCAATGCAACAAGAGATAGCCTGGCGTTTTTCTTTGATGTTTTGTTGCAGTACTCCTTTTTCCTTTTTCCTTTCCTTTTTCCTTTTTCTTTTTCCTTTTTCCTCTCCTCTCCTCTCCTCTCTTCTCCTCTCCTCTCCTTTCTTTCCTTCTTTAATTTTTTTTTAATGAAGCCAATCCTTCAGGCTGCTTCTCAGAGTCTCAGCCACTCAATTTGGCTGAAGCTACTTGTGAAAGATCAGCAAACACGTTTTCTATCAGAAATGTTAATATATAAATTCTGTTTGTTGTTTTATTTTCCATTAATAACCCCCAGATTTATTAAAATCCTCATTGAATTTACAGAGAGCTTTCTAAAGGAATTAGTCTACACACTGTGTTTTTAAATAATATTTCAATCATTCCACCACTGAATAAAAAAAAATTGAAAAAAATTTCCTGTAAGTTTCATTAGTATAATCAAGATCTAAGTAATTCCTGAGACAAGTAATCATATTCAAGTGACAACTGTTGAGACACCTGAAAAGTGTTTTAATACATTATTCAACAGACTTGCCACAAAGGCAGACTCATAGTAGGTGCCTCAGCTTGATCTCTTTGAAGTCAATTTCAGATATTTTTCATCTGATAGGAATTCCTTCAGCTGGTATTTAGTGTGAGAATATTTAGTGTTCAGAATATATAGTTTTTTAATTTTTGAAGATGAATGTTACATGTGAGTAATCACATGTCTTTGATAGACCTACATGAATAATGTTGCCTGGGGTTCTGTCTGGTAGCTAACAAACTGGGAGAGAATAGAGGACAAGACAGAGCTCATCCACAATACTTTTTTCAGGTGGTTTTTTTTGTTTTTATTTTTTTTTGTTTGTTTGGTTGGTTGGTTGGTTTTGTTAGGATTTTTTTTTGGTGGCAGTACCTATCATATTCCTGAGAACTGTATCCATAGCAGAAGACCTTTTATTTAGCTGCTTTTTAAAATGCAGATGCATACATACTGGCTTTTGTATTGTTGCTTTGCGGCAGACAGAGATTGATGAGCTGCTGAATTATTTTCCACAGGAGCTGTGTGGAATGTCACTTGGCTTCTGATGACAAGTCACTGGGAGATTGCAGTGAAAAATGCAAATTGGTTGATGCAACTGTCAGCATGGCAAAGGGTTGGTATACGCAGTCTTCCTTTCTTGTGTGCGTGTGATTAGCAGGGAGTTCCACTTTCAGTAATTTTATATTTGAAAGTAGCCTTGTTTTTCTTCTGTGGAATTATATTATGGGTCATAAGGGAATTACTGTCTGTGTATGGTTCTTCTGAGGCCAGTAGGAAATGCAGAACAGGGCTGGTATAACCCTTCCAGGTAATTAACTCATTGGATCATGCCTATTTCCCAAGTAGTTTATGCAGGAAAGTATAGAATTTAATAGTTACCAGTCCCTGCAAATCAGTGATAGATGAAAGTTCCTGAGTTTAAGTTATGCCTGTACCATTATTTCCAGTGGTTCTTCTTCAGCCTTACACAAATACAAAACCTGACTCCAGTCCTTAGGCAGATTATTGATTATAGCTGGTGATGAAACACAGCCCTATAACCACTGGCAAAGACATTTCTTGTTTTCTAAAAGACTAAGAACATCTTTCAGCTGTTTGCTTTAATTCAAAAGTGCCCTGCGCCAATGGAAATTTCTGGAATAGGAATTAATCTTGAGTAAAATGGTACTATCAGGAAAAAAACCCAGCAAACTCCACCACAACCAAAAAGAACCAAAACAAAGCTTTAAATAAAAAAGTGCAAATTTTTTTCTGTAAAGGAAGGTGCCTGCTCAGCCTATTTATTCTAGTGGCAATTCTAGTCCCGACCCTATGGCACAGGCAATTGCTAAGCAAGGCAGGACATAGGCTAGTTATATCCACATCACAGATGTACCATAAGCATTAAATAAGACAAATGTAAGAATGAGTATGACAATGCAGAATCCTGTGTGCATGTCTAAGGTTTGTACCTGCAAGCTCTTGGAAGCCTATCCAGAGCTGTATGCATGCAGAAATGTCACTGATGTACATCCTTCCAGCAAAGTTACACTTTTTGGTTTTGATGGCAATACTTCAGTATTTTTTTTAATAAATATAAAAATATCTTCACAGGCTTAAAAAAAAATAAGCACTTCTATTGTATCCCTCCAGTTAGTAAAGTTTTCAGGTTGCTTTCGTAAAGTGGCAGATACTTGTAGCTAGGAATATATAAAACATTATACTTTCAAATATAATGAATGCTAATCAAGAGCAAGAAACAGCCTTTTATATGGTTCTGTTCACATGCACAGGTCACAGGAACATGACCATGACAATATCCTATCCTATCCTACATGACATCTCCTATTCCTGAATATTTCCTTTTTTTTTTTCTTCATGTCCTGTGCTTCCCTGATTGAGACTGTCAGCTGCTTCTTTAGAATTTATTTAAAGCAGTTACTGCAGCCTTCATGTTCCTATCCAGATGCTTGAAAAAAAAATAAAACCAGCTATTGCAAACTGTTTCATCTGAAATGCTTGTGTAGCCTCAAGAAGTCCTGAAAGAAAAAAAAATTACATCTAAAATAATAGCTAAAGAATAATCAGAATAAAAACTATTACCTGAACAAAACCCATCAAACTGAAAGTGGTATAACTAGCACACCACGTAATATTTAAGACATTATTGAGCAACTTCATGGGGTAGTATACTTCTTTATGTTTTATAATTTAATTTCTTTAATGCTTCAAGGCTTTTGGGGAAAGAAAAAAGTACAATCTCTAGGTTAAATAAAACACTAGCACTTCAAAAATTTTGTTTCTCTTTTGCACATGGATGTTGCAATATAATTACTGGAAGTGTGGCGTAACAAAGAAGCGTGGGCTTTACATTTTCCTGTTTGCTGGGAGTGCCTATTTTAGGCTCTGAGTCATGGCTTTCACCTCCCTAGAATGAGGTTCTGGGTTCTGGTTGCTTTGGTTCTGGGCTTGCCAGGGGTTTCTTCTCTTGCTCCCCACCAGCAGGTCAGGTCAGCCCAGAGGTCTGCCAGGACATAGGGTTTCCAGCAGCTCTGCAGGTGCTGATGGCTTCACATTTACTGGGCTTATCTCCACAGCAGGCATCATTTTCAAACTTTTATTTTCATTTACTTTTAATACCTGAACATTTAAATTAGGCTAATTGCCCCTTTGCCACATTGGTGTAAGAGGAGCTCTCATTGCTCTACTTAATATGCAAGAGGAACCAAAATTCCTAAAAGGCATCCTCTGCCACCCTCCAACAAGGACAGTTATACACAGGGCACCAGGCTGCTCCTGCCACAAGCCCAACAGGGACAGTTATACTTTCCTTAGAGAACCCAAGTTTTTCCTACCCTGCAGTGCTGATGCCTCACAAATGCCCTGTGCAGCAGCAAAGTGGGTACTGGTGGCTGAGTAAACTGCTATATCAGCACTGCTCTGTTATGAGTCAAAGTGAGGTGAACTCTGCTCAAAAAAAGCATTTTGTTGAGCAAAAGGCAAACAAGAAAGGGCATAATGACATTTAAATTTACAGTCAACATTTTTATTGTTGAATCTTTTTTAAATGTATCTGTTAGGAAGCAGTCTTTCATGCTTTGAGTCTCCTGCTTGCCGCTGTTACCCAATTCCTCCTCCAATGTGACTCTAGTTATTTCAAATACAATTTAAATTACCAGAATTAGGCTGCAGAAGAGTGTGACGATTCACTGCAGAATGCAGAAAATTACATAGAGGTAAGTTACAGGAATTTTCCTACCTAGGCAAATTTTTGTGATGATGAGCTGCAAATATCATATGCAATGGTCTCTCCTTAGTGATGCCTCATTCTAAAAAATAACATCAGGGAAATAAAAATACTAACTATAAGCTGGATTCTGAATATCTTGAACTGGCATTTTTGCTTTCATTTCTACATCATTGCACATAATCAATATTCTGTTCCCCTCGGTTTAAAATTATGACATTAAATTAAAAAATTGCCATGTAAAAATAACTAATCTATGTGCAGTTGTTGCCTTCTGGATGATATTTGGTATTTGCTTGCAAGTTTTTCTCCACTTTCAGGAGAGCTAACAACTGTGCTTTTCCTTTTTTTCCTCTTTGTAAGCAAGTTAATATTTTGAATCTGCTTGCTTAGGAGAGTTAGGAAAGTACAAACATTGCAAAACGTTTGACAGTGTTACTGGAGCTGTGATGTGCCAACAAGAGCCATAAGTCTGCAGTTCGTGGCCCTTCTAACAAAATCAAATCTTGTTAGATCAGCAGGTCTAGGCTGCCTGTCCCCTTGGTAGATAGCACATTCCTCTGCCACCAAGGACTAGCAACAGGTTAAGTACAAGGCTCAGATCAAGAGCAGGTTTCCATTAAAATCCAACCAGCTAGGGTTCTCTTTGTGTAACAATTAGAGAAAAGGACTGGAGGGTAGTCAACAGTTCCATATTTTCTATGGTGTTTAATAGTATTTTCTGTAAGACCAAATCTTATAATTTTAAGCAATATGGGGAAGAGAAAATAGAGCAAGCACTTTTTTAAAAATGTAGTGTAGGTTTCTTTAAAATGCTCTATTCTTGTCTGATTTCTATTCAATTACTCTTCATATTAAAGTTTAAAGACTTTAAAATTTTTAGCACAATTACTTATGAAATTTCAGTAAGAGTTTTGAATGGGTAGAAAATAATGGTCAGTAACAATTATTTTAAAGAAATGTTTGAGAAGTCTAAAGGTTTTCTTTCTTCTAAAATATAAATCCTAAGAAGTTTGACTAAAATATATTGAAAAGCATACTAAGATTTTCAGTGATACTCAAATCATGGACTATATAAAGACATAAACATTCAGCCCCAGAGCTATTATTACACACAAGTATAAAGTGTTTTTCCTCTGTAAAATATTATATTACAGTTACACTCCAAATGATGACATTTCTGGCTCTGCACTTGTACTCTCACTTGGATTGCCTTGATTGTCCCTCAAAGTCTGCTTCCTTCTGTCTCTCTCTTCCCGTTCAAGGAATTTTTCTTAGCTCCCTAGTTAGGAATAACCTGGGAGGAAAAAAAATGGATTAAATTTTTGTGCAATCAGCAGTAAGAGGAGGGAGAAATAAATGGAGTCAGATTGTCATCTCAGGTCACTTTGTTTGCTTCATCCAGAATCCTGTTACAAAAATCCCAGAATTACAGTTTTCTGTTATTAATCTTTATGTACTCTTGTAACAGTACTGGACACACAGTGACCTTTGAGGGGCCTATTGTGTAGGAAAAGAATGGCAACCCTTTTAACAGCATCCAAAGCTGCTTGATGCATATGTACTTACTTCTGAAACATGATCTAGAGATCGCAGGAGTAGCTGCAACCAAGGGAACACACTTTGTTCCACTGGTTGCTTTGTCCCATAATCCGGGACTATTGCATTTCTTAGACAGCTGCCTGTAAAGAGTCTTGGAAGCACTTCCAATTCATTGAAATTCACAGTACACTAAAGTAACAAGGTGCACTACACGGTCACTGCAGATTGACAACATCTGGATCAGTTCTTCGTAAATAAAAGTGAAAAATCAGAAACGAAACAAAATTGGAATTGGAAGAAAAGGTATTAAATTTAGTAGAAATTCTGAGAGTATTTCTGCTTTTGTCTTTCACTCTTTACCATCTGCAGACAAGGCTGTGACAAACATGATGCCAGAAGTCTCTCTGGTTATTAAAGTTTAAATTTCATTTGATCTGATGAATTACTTTTTTCCTTCCTTCTGCAGATTATTCAGAGGATAAATCCATTTCCTGCTCTTTGCAGGGGGAAAATGAATGTATAACCACATTTCTGCTGGCTGTGGATGAACAGGGAAGGACAGTCATTCACAGCATAGAACGGAAAGGTAAACAGTGAAAATTGGTTTTTGTAGGTGAAATCTGATTTAAAGCCACAGATGAGATTAGCAATCTAGAAGCAAAGCCCTTTGAAGCAGCACATCACCTCCTTGTATTTGTAGCTCTTCTTTGCCCAGCCAGAGAGGTTCTCAAGGAATTATTTAATGCAGTGGTGACATAAATATTTGGCCTTTCATGAAAAATGGACAGAATGATCCTTGGCCTGTAAGACTAAGTTAATTTTGTCCAAAAGTTTCTGCAGTTCTAAGAGGATGATACCAAACATCATTTGCATTATATGATAAAACTATAATTCACTTTGAAATTATATCTACTTCACAGATGGACAAATGTTCAAATGACTGTCTAATTCGGTACACCTAATGAAATTCTAAAATTTATTTATAATTCTTTTTAATGTTGCAGTATCATGGAATCATAGGATGGTTTG
>VXBU01012312.1:0-15249 GCA_013400315.1 Bombycilla garrulus
ATGTGCCAGAAAGAACCCAAAATTGATGATTTCAAGGGTACTTATACAGACATCTTATCCAATTAAGTTTTATAGTGTATCAAACACTTTGTAGGTTTTCGTTTTTTCTATCAATTCCTAATTATTTGTCAGTCATGTAACATCTGTGTTGTGAGTTTGTTGAACCGATCACTGTGCTACCAAAACTGCAGAAAATGGAGTAGATGAAGAAGAAGAAGACTAAGTAAACACCCAAAATCATTCATCTTGTCTTTCATCTGCCTTCCATACCTTTTTCACCCTGTGATAAACTACAATGTTATCTACTACATACATTAACAAAAACTCAACTTCTCACAAAGTCCTGGAAGCTTTTTTGATGGCCAAAGACTAAAAGCTGTGTTCTCCTGAGGAATAAGACCTCTCAGGACAGGCACAGGAGATATTCCTATGTCCTGGATTCCCACAAGGTGGCACCTAGAAATGAAAGCCTCTGCCAACTCAGCCCATTGTTTTCCCTTTACTACAGCTGAGTGTGGCACTCAAATCCATTAATTTTCATCACCAAACCTGGAAATATGGAGACAGATTTCAATTTACTCCTTATATATTATTCATGGTGTGCTATGAAACATTATGGAGTTAATTTAATTGCACTGCAATTAAAATACCTGTTTCTGGGTACATAGGTAAACATACAGAATTTAAAACCTGAAATGAAGATGGTTGTTGTCACTGTTTCTAAAGCTTGAGATGAAGATAAAGATTCTAAAATAATAATTTTTGCTTTTAACATTGCCCCACCTTTAACAAATAGAAAAGCTTTTCACTAAATGTTTGCTCATTTGTATCCCTGGATAATTTCCGAAAGAAGAATAGCCATGCCTGTTCTTCCAAGCATGGAACATGAGATGTTTAATGTCAGATGTATTTGTTTCAATATATTTGATTTTACATGGGATTTTGATTCAGCCAAATGATATGCTGAGATCTGTGGTGGTAGGATTGCTCCCCTCCCACTCCCTCAGGCTGCACTGAGATCTCAGAAATGCTCATTAGCCCTCAGCTTTGATGCACAGCTCCTGGGCTGAGCTTATCAGGAACACTGTCAGGCTCCCAGGAACTTGGGCTGTCTAATGGGCTCCTGCTTTTTAACCAACAGCCTTGGAAACTCATTTATCTTAACCTTGGAAACTTTATTTATGGGATAATGGCCCAAGTGGAACAACATTTTTGCTATTGAACTTTCAAAGAAAGTTACCAACCCAAATTTTGTCCAGAATGGAAAATCATTATGACTAAGGGCAAACCTCTTGCAACCCTATAAGAAGCAGTCCAGTGTGAGACCCTTTGATCTCTCCCGGTCCCAGAGGACTGTGACCAGAATCTCCTCTGAGTGGGGCCTCTGGAGCTTGTGAACTCTCAAGGCTGCTGTGCTCAGAGGGTCACTGCTGAAAGCTGATGATGGGGTCTGGACTGATATTCCCACTCCTCAAGGCTCAACTCTCTCTCAACTCAATTTCATCCACTGAGAAGATGCAAAGGCATCTGCCCTGAGCGCTTCACTGAAGCCGAGTGGAAATGTTCACCTTGTACAGACTTCTTTAAGCTTGTGTGTGTGAGTGTGAATATTAGACAGCAAATGTACCAGGAATGGTGCTCTCATGGATTCATCAGAGTCCTGAGCAGACTTAGGAGCAAGTTACTGTTGTGCTTAGAGCAAATTCTATAGAATCTTTCGTTAAGTTGTTTAAATTAGGTTATCAATTAAACCCTGCTAAATTCAAATATTGTTGAAACCTTTAGGCTTAAACTGTTGGTGGGGTGCTGGGCTAAGTTTGGCAGGATGATCCACTGTGAACCTTGTGACTCAACGGGAGGATTTCCCTTATTCCTCTTTTTCCATCCCCAACCTCCATACAGGTCATTTTAGTTTGATTTTAGTTTTAGACTGATTGATTTTAGATTTTAGCCTGATTTTTCTCTGTGCGCTTTAAGCACCTTATAAGTAGTAGAATGAAGCTTGCAAATGAACTTCAGAATGTTTTCATACTGAACCTGCTTTGGCCAATGATTCTTTGAGCACCCCAAAACACTCATTTATGGCAAAATCACAGTATAAAGTTACACTCAGCAAAATACAGCAACCTGAGATTTCAGTCATAATACCTGGGTGAGCTCCATTGCCCTCCTGTTGGTAGATTCCCAAATGAATGCGAAAGTGCAGCTTGCACTGATTTTACCCAGTCTTGTACATTCATTCTCTCTTTCCTATCTGTATTTTTTTGGCGTCTGCATTATTGGCGGTTTGTTAAGGGATGAACCCCTGTGCTGTTTTGAAAGCAAAACCAGTGAGATTCCAAGTCAGAAATACAATTTAATAGGAAGAAGTAAGATACATGCAAAAGAAAAACAACCACCAACAGAGTCAGAATACAACCTGACACCCTGCTAGTTAGGGTGGTGGTAGCCATCCAGATGAGGTGTTTTTGCTGAAGTAGTGATCCTGTAGCCAGGTCTGGTAGCTCTTGTCCTCTGGAAACCAGTGGGTAAAGGCTGCTTGTTCTGTCCCAATTCCCAGATTATATCCAGGTGGGAATGCTTGGCTCCTCCCCCTGGGTGGAGCATCGCACAATGGTATTATGTCATTCTATGAGTCATGTGGTGGGTCCTTGATGGCCCATTAAATAGGACATTGATGGCCCATTAACAGGAGATAGTCCGGGGGAGGAGGCAAGGAGAACACTGCCCCTCCTGATTTTAACAGTTCATGAAGATGGAGATAGAATACAGACCTTCTGGAATATTTTTACATTGTAACCTAGAACAGCCCCCCATTTAGGAAAGTAGGGAAATTAACTTCTACCACTCTATTTGATGTTCTGGCAGCCATGGAATCATCTGTCTTGTCTGGAGCTGGCAGACAAAACAATTTATAGAAGGAAGCTGAAGATAAGTGGAATGGACATAACGGACATAAGCCCAAGCATTTTATTGAATATGATATCAGAGAGCCTGATAAATGAGTGATGGACACCATGTATGTTTAGGAAGTAAATGCCATTCTCTAAAGATGATGTGGTGGAATCCTGTTGCTGCTGTTTTTTATTGAAGCTGTTAACTAATTGAAAGGGGGAGAAATTTTCTGTACACTCTTTCTAGATGGGGTGGAGGGGGTAAGAAACAGCTGGAAATATTTTGGTGAATTTCTTTGAACAGATGTTGCAGAATCTGTCTTCTCATGCAATCACAGATTTCTGGCTGCAGCAGTTACAGGCTTCGCTGGTAGCGGCAGCAAAAATATACCAAGTAATGACCACGAGGATGGCTTTTTATTTGCCTCATCATGTCTGTGTTATTACTTCAGCCACAAGCACAAAAAATAGATAATTGGAGTAAGGATATGAAATCTTTGCTACTAAATTCTGCAGAGACTGCTGAGACTGGTAGCATTACTAAAATACCACCTCCAGTTCTACCCTCCTCATTTCAAGAAAGGTAGGAATACATAAAAAGAAACAGAAAAGAGCTGCTTTTTCTTGTGACCACTTTAAATTGTCCCTGGGGACAAATTCTACCCAATATTTGGGCAGCAAGGTAGGGTGGCAGTTGTCTGAAATCTAACCTATGGATATCTAACTTGGGAATGATCCTGCATAAACCCAACTTCCCTGGAAACTAGAGTGTAACTTCAGTTGCTCTCAGTCTGCCCTGAACTCGAAGAGCTCTGCTTTAAGGTAATGACAATCATTAAAATCAATTAGGTCTTACCTTAACTCCATGAAACCACAAAGCAGATACCTGCAACAGATTTGCCCCAACAGCTGTATTTTCCTGAAGAGTTGCCAAAACATCTCTACTACTCTTTCAAAAGTCTCTGAAGATCAATAAAACCACTTACAAAGTTGATTCCTTCATGTATTTTCCCTGGAACTGGCAGAGCAAACAGTCAAACTTGTGCCACCACATTCAGCTCTGACACTGCTCAGTATCTTCATCCAAGTATGTTTAATGGATGAGGGTACTGAAGAAACTTGCAGAAAGAAATCTGACATGAGGTTGTAGAAGTCACAAAGGACTCATTATTTAGTTTCTAGGGATGGGCAGGTAAGAAATCTCATGTTAATTTTCCCTAGACTAGAAATTAGAAGTGCATGTTCAAAATAGTATCAAGTGACAGACTCCCAGGTTGTTGATTAAAGTGTCTATTTAGCCATAATATTTAAGTTTGAAAAGCATAGGGCTGCTGTCAGGCTTGCTTTTAGCCGGTGGCAGCTAATGAAAGTATTTAAACACAGTTCCTGCATCTTTGACACTTTTACCAAAAATATTGAATCATTTGTTCTACTTGGTTCCAACACAACAGATTTCTTCTCCGCCGCTTCTAGCCATAACCCTGACTTCTGCCTAAAGCTGCTCGGGTTGTTTCGTGTGCTGTTCTTGTGCAACTATTCCCTCTAAACATGAATTACAAAAGCATATTTTGGGATGTCTTCCTGCAACATGTAAGTTGAGAGGATTTCTCATGTTAAGAGAGAAAGTTGAGCTCACTGATGGCTTTGGACAGTAACATTGCTGGCGACACTCTTGTCAAGCACAATAACCTCTGGTGGGTTCAGGGATAAAATGAAATTATATTCTCTTTCTGGCACCTCTCATACAATCACAGAATGGTTTGGGTTGAAAGGGAGTTTAAAGATCATCCACCTCCCTGCCATGGGCAGGGAACTTTCCACTTTACAAATAACTTATTTACACATGGGGTCTCTTTTGGGTCCTGGGGAAACAGTGGATATTGCAAACTTTGCAAGGTGAGCAGTAATTCCAGAAAGCAAAAGAACAATTTTCACAAAATCTTTGGGGAGCCTGCTCTGAGGGATGCAGTGCTACTACAAATGTAGGAAAAAACTCTTACTTTCCAGGGTTTTGTTTCATTCTATTTCTACACAGGAACAGTGGCACATGGAAATGTAAAACAGATCTGCACCACCACCAAGGAGGTAATGCTGGTTTGTACTCTACTGCTGACCCTGAGAAATTCCCTGAGAGCTCTACATTCACAGTGTTTACTGACTGGAGGGATCCAGTATTCCTCATGCTTCTGCTGTTCTCTGATTTAAGTATCAAACTTCATAAACAGAAAGGAATATTCTTCCTCTGTGTTCCAAGCATTCCTGAATTTCTCACAGAGTTCACATAAATCCAGACAGTTTTACCTGGAGGAATTCACAGTTCCAGATTAACAGAATTGTCAAAAGTTCCCATCTTTTCACTGTTTTGGCTCATCACCATTTACAGACTTATTGAAAAACTCTACATTGCTCCAGGAGCTGAACTGGCTTTTAGACAAATCCAGCAGGAAGAAGCTGCAACAGCTGGATATCACCATTCTCCTTCCAACTCTGCAACAGCCTGCTAAGGCAATTTTAATGCTTAAGCAATTCTAAGGAATTAGTCAGACTTTTGAATCAGCCCCATGGTGAATTCAGGTGGTTTTGTAATTTGCTGAGGTGACAAAATCACTAAGGAAATGTTCATGCCAGGTGTGATACTGTCCAAAATTTCTGCCCCTGCAGAAATTATGAAATGAAGTGTTCATCTTTGAAGTATTTCTAGGTATTGACAGATAATTTTTAGGTATTGACCTGGTGTTGCATTCAAACAAATATTTTTTAATTGCAAAGATCAGAGTAAATAATGTCTAAAATTCTCGTACATGGCTTTTCCAATCTTTCCTTCCTTTTCAATATGCAAGAACAGAGCAGTCTTACCTCTTCTCTAAGAAACATTTCCTTCTGAAGTGCTATAGAGAAATACTTGAACAACCCCTCTGGAAAGTCCAAGCACAGGAGAAAAATTTTCTTCTTTTTCATGATCATGAAGGTTTATCAGACACCAGAACAGTCAGCAAAGTAGCACTTACTGAGTCCTGTGGCTAACTTGAAAGTCCGGGACAGGAGAAAAGAGACTTGTGACACTTTTCTTCTGAGCAATTTAGAATCAATTTAGTACCTCTATGCTGAAGTGTGCGAGTTTCACCACAGTGCGAGTGTAAACCACAGTAAATGCTGCCATCTAATGGAGCCTGATCGTTTAACAAAAGCTGTTGGTTCATTCCAGAGCTCATTCCAGCTCACAATGATTAAAATTACTCATTTCACCTGACCAGTATCACAGTGCATGAAACAATCCAGGCTGGAGAGGAGACAGAACCAGTATCTCTGCATCCCACTGCCCAGGGCAGTTGACCCCTGAGTTCTCCTGAGAGCTCTGCAGGCCTTTTTTCTATGAGCAGAAGCTGGTTCTGAAAGTAATCATAGAATCTAAGTTTGGAAAAGACCCCTAAGATCATCAAGTCCACCCTTTGATTGAGCACCTCCATGCCCACTAAGCCACAGCACCAAGTGCCATATCCACTCATTTTTTGTACACTTTCAGGGACAGGGACTCCACCACTTTGCTGGGGAGGCTGTTGCAAGATTTGATCATAATAAATCTAATTCAAACTATACTTTATCAGAGCCCTTTAACTCTTAGCTCACTTGTGCCTTTATTTGTCCTGAAAATAGCTTTGTTTTGACCTAATTTGTCCTATTTTTACAGTCTTTAACAAGGTAAATGACACTAAAAGTTCATTACCTTATTGTTCTTGATATTCTTGGCCTGAAAATGCTAAATATTTTCTGACTCCCTGTGAATAGAAGATTATTTTCAGTTTTCTTGTGCTAATAGGTAGCTACTTTGGGAAAATTATTTTACTGTTGTTCTACCACTCAGTAATAGATTATGTCTTGTAATAAATGAAGTTGAAGACACTTCTTAGAAAATAGGCAAAACACATGCTAAGCATCTGAAGTCTTTATTGAAGAATCTAAACCAGTCATATTCCAAACTGAAAAAAAAAAGCAAAACAGTGAAGTATTATTACACATAGTTCATACTTTTTTTTTCAGAATCAATTAAATAAATGCTTTCTCTAACTTTAATAAATGTTATTTCACAAGATACACCATGAACTTCTTTTCAGATTAATAAGTAATGCCTTCTAGGGATAAAGCATAATGATGGAATTTTATGTACAATTATTATTTTCTGGAAACAATACCTGTTGCAAAATATTCTTTGATTTTGATTATGATTACGACAATTTTCATAGACTGAATGATACAAAGAACAAATTATGTACAACTTTCAGGCACAAGCCACTGAGGATGATCTGTTAAATCCCTTTAGGTGTTTGTGTAAAGACACCTCAAAACTTCTTAGGCATAAACAAATCCATTCAAAGACATTAGGAGGAGGATAGTCCCAAAACCATCAAAATTAGAGGCTGATTATACTCAACTGTCTTGAGTGAGCTCTTTCACAGAAGTGCAGTAATTACTTAATTTTGCTATAATAAAGTCTGTTTGGAAAATTTGGTTCTCCCTAAAGACATTTACCTTATTCTATATTCCTGTGTGTTTATAAATAAATGCTTACAACTGATCTTTTACAGACTTCTTCTGTAAAAACATGAACTAATATAAAAATGCCAGCTGAAAAAATTTAACTCACCAACTCCAGTAGCTGAGGAAAAAAATTCCATGGTTTGATTTTCCTCTAATATTTATGACATAGTTGTTCCAATCTTAATTGCTTTAAGGGGCACTTTCAAATCTGAACAATTCCAGTACTTGAAGGCTGCCATTATTATGCTAAACTTCGAGTATTTGTGGGATCAAAATATGGTCTCCATCTGGAAACAAGTGACATTGGTTTTATTTGAAATGCTGTAGCCAGGGGCAACCTCATGTGTCAAGCTTATTGCTGTCTGTCTCAGCAAAGTCATCACAAAATAAAGGGAGGGATATGAAAGAAGCAGGGCGTAATTTATCTACCTTCCTACCAGGATTTTCATTAAGCAGTGATTCAAGAAGACTTTGCTTGTCCTGTATTTCTCGTTCAAAGACAGCACTGTTATGTTTACAGTTGTAGAAGGATATATTTTCAAGAGAACGTTGTCTCAAATACTTCCTGAAGGCCCTTTGAATAACAAGAGCTGACACTTCCTCTTGTTTTCTTTTCAGGGTAGAAGAAATTGGGCTGCAACAACTTTTAGATGGATTGCCAGCTACGATCTTTTCTTCCATGTTGAATTCAAGACTCTCCAAATATCCAGATTCTCCCAAGACCCTTTTGGTGAAAGCCAGCAAGATATCCAAGCAGTGGATCTTATCTCCACTAACTATAGGGATGTCCAGGGATATGAGCTGGATTTTATTAGGCTTTGGGATGCGCAAGGGGCCTGTCAGTGCATCTGCAAAGTCTGAAAGAGAAGAATAATCTATAAACTGCGTTGCCAGAGGGTCAAACTTTCCCCACGTCTCATAAAACATATCAAAGTCATCCTCGCAAAGAGGATCTGTGCTTTCCTCAGTGGCAACACTGAAGTTCTCTAAAATGACAGCAATGTACATATTTACAACAATGAGAAACGATATAATGACATAGCTTACAAAATACAAAATACCAAAGTTCTTATTTATGCAATTATTTTTCTCTGTCTCCGTTGCATTTAATTTAGGATCACACGTATCTGATTCTTTTAGCACAGGGGCCAGAAGACCATCCCAGCCAGCTGATGTGGTGATTTGGAAGAGGCAGAGAATGCTACCACAAAATGTTTGGAAGTTGAAAATGTTATCAATCCCATCCACCATGCGGAGACAGGCAAAGTTTGCCATGCCCACAATGGCATAAATGAACATAATCAGGAAAAGCAAAAGGCCAATGTTGACCAGTGCAGGAAGAGACATCAACAATGCAAAAAGAAGGGTTCGAATTCCTTTGGCTTTGTGAATTATTCTCAGCACTCGGCCAATTCGCGCCAAACGAAGAGTTCTCAAAACCGTAGGGGAGAAGAAAGATTGAAATACTTCAGAAACTCCCAGACCTTTGAAAGGAAAAAGATAAGATTTTGTCAGGTCAAGTTAGTCAAATTAATGTCTGTGTTGTTAAATTCTATGCTTTGAGTGCTGGAAGTAACACTGATCACATTACACTTCTCTCAGTATAAACATCATCAATTCTGAAACTGCTCAGGTAAAAGCTGAAGTAAAGAAAGAAAAATTGTAGTATCTCCCATATTGAAGAGGCATCAAGATTTCTGCATAGTTTGGAAGCTGTTATTCCAATTTTCTATAATTTTAAATCCATTCAAGTCCTGTTCTGCAAGCTCTGGGACTGTCTCTGAGCCACTGCCTGAGTGCTGCTTCTTCTGCAAACTTAAGCCTAAATGTGAGACTTTGACTAATGCTTGGCACTCCAATTAGATCACAGAAGAGCAAGAAGAAAAGAAAGGAAAATGTCTTTCAGTTTTTACGCCCCATAACACCTCATTCTATGACCCTACTATCACAGTAATGACGCAGTAGCAATGCAAATGATTACAAACAGAAATGTTGAGAAGTTATGATTTTTCTGGGTTGTACAGGATGGCAAAAGGCTACCATGCTTAGGCAAGAAGCAGAAAACTCAGAGCAGTTTTTCTTTCCAATTCTTTATTATATGATATGACCTGAGCCTGAGTAGGAAGAACAGACTTCCTAAATTAACTGTACAAGAAGCTAGAGCTGTATACGACCATTTGCAGAGTAAATGATCAGTGTCTAGTCTTATTTAAAGAGCCAAAAAATACAAGCCAGTTTTAATAATTTTTTTTCAGTCACAAATAGTGGTCCAGATTTACAATGGTGTTGAACAACCAAATTTTCCTGAGCTTTCCAAATCTTCAGCTGGGCTCTGCCTTCTTAAGAGGAAGTCCTGGAAAATTAAATTAATCTCCATTTTTGATGCAAATGTATTTTTAACTTGAATTTCCTTTTACTGTGAGAACAACAGCTAATGTAAATTGAAAGCATTAAACATTAGGCAACAGTTTTAGTACAATAACTTTAAAAAGATGTTTCTGAATTAAATTAAAATTCTGTTAATTCCTCAATAAAAATAATACTTTAAAAAATTTGAAAACTTTTGTTTACCTTTTATGACTGCAAAAATATAACAGAAACAAAAAATTTATCCTTTTAGAGGAAATCACATAGCAGATAATTTAAAAAAGTACAATGGATTTGTAATCTGTTTATCAAACATATGTAGGTGGTTACTTCCAACAGGAATTTGGCTTAATGTTGGTAAGACACATTGCCTAACCCAATGATTGATACTTACTCACGATTGAAAGGACCACAACACTGAAATCAAACACGTTCCAGCCACTTCCAAAGTAGTAGTGCCTTAAGGCCAGTATTTTTATGACACATTCTGCAGTGAATACGGCCACAAAAAAATAGTTGATTTTATTAAGAACATCCTTGGTGCCTTTGTGGTTGGTTTCCGCCATCATAACGATCATATTTAGACAGATGAAAATCACAATGGTGATGTCAAAAGCTTTATGAGATACAATGTCAAACAGCAATCCTAGGAATGCATTCTGGGGAGAGAGTGAGAACTACTTAGTGCCACTTCTGAGACCCAGCTTGCATTCAAATATTAATCAGTAATTTGTGCTTAGAAAAGGAATTTAAGATAACATAAATTAACAACAAGCTACTAGAAGCATTTTTAGGTGATTTCTTTAGACCCTCAAAGAAAACTCACTGTACTTTCAGTATTTTCAGGCATCATGCAAACACATTGGCTTAGAAAAAAATACATAGCAAGAAAACATTCAGAGCACATTGTGATTGATCTTTTCATAGAAATACTACTGAAGCAGATATTTTAAGATGTGCAATTTTAATTAAAATCTCATAAGCAGGAAAAACTCTAAAATAGTTACTGTGCAAAGCCAGGTCTGGAATTAAATTTAGGAAAATGTAAGAAATAAAGCATAAGATAATTTAAAGGCAAATAACAGGCATGGGGCATGTACTGCTCCCTACTCATTCCCAACTGCAATAATCCAATCTAGTTGCAGAGGCCACGTCATGCAAGTTAAATAACCAAGATCATTTTATGAATATCAAATACTTAATATGAACTGGTTTAAAAAGTTTGTACATTTGAGTAGGTGATAAATAGGTTGCAAATTTCCTTAATTAATACTCTCAAAGACAACTGTGTTGGATGGAATTTTTAAACAAAAGAGAGAAAAATCTAAATACTATATTGACTGAGGAAGATGAAGGGCTCTAATGCCAAGTTTATTTCCCAATGCCTGGATATTGAGTTTAAATACCATCATCTTTATATCCTCTGTCATGTTCTACTTAAGGTGGTCTCACCGATGGTCTTGGGATGGGTTTTTGGGGTTTCTTGGATCCAAGTTTCTTTAGGGCATTATAGTACTTTTTCTGTTCCTCAGTCAAAAACAGATCTTTTCCACCTAAGTAAAGAGGAAGAATATTGTTGTTCAGATGAAGTCAAATAAATGCCAACAAATTTATGTTAAAGACAGTAAGTTACAGTTGTCATGAGTGGGACCTAAGGGAGCACAGACACCAAATGTATCTTCACAATTTCTCCTTTTGCCCTTGATCTTTGATCTGAACTGGCTGATCATGAAAGTCAAGTGCAGGCAGCAATCCCAAATCAGTTCCCTCAAGTGTGAGAGCCTTTCAGAAGTTTTGCAAATCTATTTCCTATTTTCAAAATTACTTAAGAGTCATCAAGAAGCAGAATATCTTATATTTTTGGGAAAGGTAGAAGCAGAACTACACTGCTGGATTAGCAAGTAAACAGGATGATGAATAAGCATTTTGGGACCAAGGTCTACAGGGGGTTCCTGGCAATGAATTTCTTATTGCCATCTACACGACCTGTATTACTGAGCCGTCACTTGGAACCCAGAAATCATGGATCATAAAAGCATTGAGTGATCAGCATTTTGTACAACAAACACAATGTTCAGCAGGGCATCTACTATTGGAATTACTCCAGCAAAGCCTCTGAAATATCTGCTTAAGTTCACCACATGGAATCTCAGTGAAAAGCCCAAAGAAGCAGAAAAGAAATGAAAGAGAAAAATGAAAAATAAAAACGTGTCTATTACAGCATGTACTAAGAAAAGAAGCGTTATATCCACATCACATAAACTTCTATCAAATGTTCAAGTTTATAAACTTCTGAACCTATTATCCGTTAGGATTGTTGTAACCGGGACTTTGTTATAAAAGGAAATTCTTACAGTGGAGTGCTGCTCCTCAATCCCTACACACCCTTTCTCTGTCCAACTTCAGAAAACAGAAGAATTTCTTGTGGGTTTTATTTCTGTTTTTCTCGACCAAAGGCAGTAATGCCTTGACACTTGGTGTATGTCAGCCTATGGAAATAATAAATGATTGCAGCAGAGATTCTGTCTTCCAAATGGGAACCTTGAAATTGTAAACCTCCTGTTTGGGTCTGCCTTTCTGGTATTTTTTCAATGAGCCAGATGCTGATTTGTTGTAAGACTTCCAAGTGGATTAACTGACACAATTTCCCTCGATATTCTGGATACTTTAAGCCCTTAAATAGTCAGGACAGAACTCAATTGATAAATAAGCTTGGCACAAGGTAAGTGAAGTATTCCAGGGAGGAATGACTGTTGCTTTTCTTTGCTGCATTTTCCATTCTAAGATTTTGCCTTCCATTTCTTACTGAATGACAAGAACATGGAATATAAGAACTATGAGGAGAAAAGTGGAAGCAGTCATTGCTTCATGGGCTTCAAACAGCCTTTAAATTTCTACACAGCTTCTTCCTGGATCATGGCTTGGATCCCAATACAGAATTTTTTTAAAACCTCACTAAATTAATCTGTAGGATTTTTTGTCGATGAAAGGCTTTTTAAAGTGTAGCTAGTCCTAGAAGAAGTTCTGATTGACAAGGTCTTCTCAAAGTTCTTTACCAGGAAAGCAGAAGTTACTCCTTCCATGACTGTTTCTTCCATGACTGATTACCCTACTCGCATTTGTCAAAGGGTTTTTCTGTTCCCCAAAGTAAACCTTCACAGCAGAAGAAAAGAATTCCACTCTCCTGTAGAAAAGTCTAGGTAACTTTTTTGACCTCTCATTTCTAAATCCCATCCTTCCTCCTCATCCTCTACTTAGAACAAATGTAGCACTTAGCAGGAAAATAGAATTCTCAGAATTCAGTAGAATTGAAGAAGAGAGGATTCCTGTTCTCAAAACTTGGTTTTAAATATTATTATTTCAAATTTATCTAGTCAAATAGTTATTTCAAAAGGTTAGACCTGAAGATGTCAAACCAGCATTCACTAAATCAAACTGGGATTACAGGAGATCAGGGATTAGCTCATGTAGTACTTATCTTTTTCCTTTGTTGGTTAAAATTGCTGATAACCACTCCAATGAAAAGGTTCAGCATGAAGAAAGATCCAAAAATAATGAAAACCACAAAGAACACATACATTCTTAAACGTGCTTCAAACTCTGGCTGTTGATCCATCTGTTAAAAAAAAAAAATATCAAACCAGAAAAATAATTGTCGCTATAGGACACGAAAGAACACAGACACACACCGCAGCTCAGGTGATCAGAAGAGAGGAGAAGAGGGTTTATTTTTTCTGACTCCAGTATTTATAGTTTTCCAAAAGTGACAGTGGATTGGACGGTGGCAGTGCCACCTCTCCAAAGACACTGGACAGACAAACAGTCCATCAATTTTTCTCCTCCTCTATGAAGGAATGCAAAAACACTGAGGTGTTTACAGAAAGTGTGTGAGAAAGTTCTTCACAAATATGTAAATATCAGAAGGCTTAGAAAGTCTTACAAAAATCAGGGCGACAAATAATATTGGTAAAAATAGATTATCTCAGCTTTACCATTTCCAATTTGTTATAGCAGATCTTTTCATTGTCATGAGAGATAAATTATTTCTATTCATTTAAACCTTTATCTAGAAGTGTAAGTAGAACAACTGTCTTGCTCTACCTTGTTACTGTTTGTAAAGATAATGAAAAACAAAGCCAAATCCTGCTCTAGCAAATTTTGTAGTAATAAATAAACTGTTCCAATCAGAATGGATCCTGTGAATGCCCTGATTAGAAAAACAGCTCAGATAAAACTGAGGTGAATTCCATCCTTTGGGAATGGATGGTACAAGGGTACAAGGGTGCAAGGGTACAGACATGGAATGAGCAAGAAAAAAAACAAAGCCAATTAAATACAGTAAAGTTAAAACACACTGTGCTAGCATGAGAATGAGAAACAGGACATGCAAATGGGGAAGAAATAGTGAGGACACCAAAGGTAGGGAAGCAAACCTTCTCAAATAACTGATAAAGCTGCAGGCTGTTTCAGTTTTACTGCACATTTTTTAAAAGGACGAAACTGCTTCAGAGGCACAGTCTTTCCAAATCAGACTTGTACAAAATTTAAATTATCTTGCCCTGTTTTTGTGTGGTATCACTCTATTGTGACCAGTTTCTTTTATCTCAGTTTCAGATATTTGGAATATCTGGGATAACAATTCATCTTATTATTTAATTATAATATTGTTTTCTGGGATAACAATAACAAGGATTATTGTTTCACTGTGTAGCTGGATGCACTCATCCACTGGTATTTTTGACCTGATGTTGCAAACAAAGCTGAAAAATTAATTGTATGGACAGAAAAGGGAAGAAGGAAAGGGAAAAGAACTAAAATTTCATTTTAGTGATGTACCTCACGTGAATCCACTGCTGCATACATAATATCCATCCAACCTTTAAAAGTAGCCTGAAAGAAAATGTGTTGTTTATTACCACTAGAAAAAAAAAAAGCTATTGCTAATATAAATGTGTTGATAGTTATGGAAAAAGTTTGAAGTGGGCTATAAAAATATGCATCAATTCTAAAGATATGCTTGGAAGTATGATTCACTGGAGTTTAATACAGAGGAAAAAAATATCCTGAAAAGGAAAGAAAACAAAAACCCAAACCAACCAACCAACCAACCAACCAACCAAAACTTTGTGATTTATGTCAAATCTGCTTTAATGCTAACTCTTATTAAATTGAAATTTTAATGTAAAAACAGAAGAACACTGTAAGTTTCAGCTTAACTAGCAAATATAACTTAAAAGGTTAAAAGCTATTTCTAACAAAACAGCAGATGGTTCCATCCTGCAATTTTTATCAATCATAGAACACTTGGGAGGATCCAGAGCAAAGAACTTCATCTAGAAAAGATACAGAGATAACAGAGACTTAAAAAAAATGCCTTTCTCTCTTTTGTTGTGGTATTAGGGAGCTCAATGAATTAGCATCCAAACACCTCAGCACTTTTACAACAGAAGTA
>VXBU01012332.1:0-42762 GCA_013400315.1 Bombycilla garrulus
TTTCAAACCAGCACACTGGGTTAGATTCTATCCTTTCTCTTTAAACAGTTTTTTTCTCCTTCTTGGTGTTTCTCCTGTTCACTCTTATCCCTTCATATAATTATTTAATTAAATTAATGTTAAATAAAGGTGTTTTAATTAAATCCCATTAAGAAGAGCAAATATATCCTATCTCATCTCTCCTTTTTTATTGTGCTAAACTAAACAAAGTTTTGCTGGTCTCACAGTACTTTTTCCACTCACTTTTCAAACTTTTAAGTCTTTTTCTGAAAGTTTATTTTCCTTCATTTTGTAGGACCAGAAACTAAACTTTTGCAGATAAAAAAGGCCATTACTTACATAATGGTAGCACTGCTCTTGTGTATTCAACCTTTGCAGAAGTCAGAATACGCAGCTGTGGGAGCTTCACTGGGCACAACTGAGTATGGAACAAGGTGCACTTTTAGTGCAGCAACATTTACCCTACTGAGTATTAGGAAAAAAGGAAGCTGGAAGTGAAAAGAGTGAGACCTGCAATTTGATCACTGTGTAGGGAGAACATCTCACAAACAAAGCAGAAGAGTATTTATGTTCAAGTAAATGTTTCAAACAAAAGGTACAATAATTTCTTCAAAAAAACTGTCAAGAGAAATCTTTTATCCTTTGGTTCTCCTTGCTCTGCAATCACCTTCTCCTTCCATCTGCAGTGTGACAAATATGTATGAGCACATGTGTAAGTGCTTGCATTTGTCACTGTCTGTGGGCTTTCAGAAAATGCTTTTGCTTAATGCAAGCGTTGGATCTTTGTGTAAAGGCAAGGCACAGTTTAGTGCTGAGCATTCTGTTGCATTATTTGCATATTAGATTTTATTCAGAATCACACTTTGTATTTTCTAGTCTTTTATTTTCCAGCATAGCTAGGAATTCCAATTCTTTGTTTTGCAAACTAAATCCACTGAGTCATTATATCATCTTTCTGCCAAAACTTCTGTGCTCTCCTTCTTTAAACAATCTTGTTTTTCCTAAGCCAGACTGCAGCAGTCTTTTAGTTATTTTGGGAGTTCTGACCGCTGATACAATCTGTCCTCAAATTCCTTGAGTCTCAAAGACATTAATCCAACCTCACTGCCTCCTATGGAACTACTTTGGGTTTTATTCTGACAATGCAGCATTCTTTAAGTCTCCAAAGTGCACTGTGATTTGGTTTGTTCACTTTCTGTAAGCTGGGGAAAAAAAACAAAACAACTATGGTTTTACTGAGCTAAATATTTTAAAACAATACCTAAAACTTATTGATCTCTTCAGTTAAATCTACTTATTTGAACCTTTTTGAACTATCTGCACCAACTAGAATTACAATGAAATTAAAAATCACACTTCTTTTTGGTAATATCTTTGCTAATGTTTATTTTTTCCCTGCGATTGCTTCATTTCAAGTACTATGATTAAAAATAATCAATAAGAGTTAGGAGTTTTGACACAAATTGGAGTGGACTGCTTCACACTACAGCTGCTGCAGTGGAGGTTAGAGGAAGAAGCTGAAGAGAGGAGGAGGAGGATGCGGGCACAGGTTCAGTTCAGTGTCCCCCTGCACCACAGCTCCAGTCCTCCAGCCCCACTGGCTGCTCCCAGGCAGCTGAGGGAGGAGCTCTGCCTCTCCCCACACATCTCCCACCACTCGGTACATGTTCCTAATGGAAAATGTTTGTACCTCTGGAGCAGTCCTGTCTCCTGTGAGGTGTGGTTGCGTGCAGCACAGAGGCTCAGGGAACACAGAGGGGTACCCGGAATATGTTTAGAGGCCATTTACTGTCTGTCAGAGTGAGAGAACTCTGGAAGTGGGAGGCCAGATGATGGCCACCATAGTGCAAATTGCTTTCTCTGTAGAGCCCAATGAAAAGAAACACTTCAAAAAAAAAAAAAAAAAAAGTCATTTTCAAAGGTTACCTGCCAAGCCACAGCACCAAGATATTCCACATATCAATGCACAAGGTATTCCATTGAGTCAGTTCCTCTGCTAGAAAAATTCAGCACAAATGACACCATAGTGGATGTGTATCTCTGCTGAAGGAATCTCCAGGTGTGCTCAACACCCTGCCCAGGCCTCTGAAGCTGTGACAGTTACCATGGCAGCCACAAAAAGAGATGTTGCAGGACCCAGAGAGGTAACGTAAAATGCCTGAAGAATGTCATTTAACACACAACAGTAGTCTGCTTCAGAATTCAGACAGGATTTCTCCACTTCAGTCCATTTTTTATTCCTTTTACAGACCTTGTACTATAAGACAACATTTTCTCTGTTTTGTTCGATTCTTTTGAATACTTTTTTCCTTTCTCCGGAAGATTCTCAGTACCAATTTAAAGGTAAGCAAAGCCCTTGCTCTTGAAGTTGTAGATTACAGGGGAAGAAAAAAAAATAAAGTAACCCACTGGTACTCTCACAGGCTTTCTATTGTGTCTCCCTGTCACACCCATCTCCTCAAACACCACAGGTTTTGAATCACACTCTGCCAAGTGCCAAGACATAAAGCTTCCATGTTATCCATAATGTGTATTGGTGAAAATGTGGCACTGCTCTAATCTCAAATGTTCCTTCCTGCACTAATCCTGTTTGCTGTCTCTTGTCCTGCAGGTCTCCTTACACAGAGGCTCAGGAGGGCCAACTGAGCACACCTAGGACAGGAGAGAGGTGTTGCAAAAGCACTGAGATGAGCTCTGAGGACCAGCAGCTGTGGGTTCCAAAGCTGCTGGAGATCTTTGTGACACTTAATGTGCACTTTTCTCAGCAGCAGTGTTTGAAGAAATTTCTAGGTTACAGTGAATTTCATTTCAAGAATATGCAAGTAATGTCTATTTCAAATAATGTGAAAAAAGACAAAAAAAAACACCAAAAGAAAATGAAGAGAAAAATAAGCAACAATGGGAGAAACCATAAGCACGTGTGCTTGGCTAGGATGTATATATTTTAACTGAAATGCATAGTCAATATTTCAGAGTCATTATTTTTTCCTATTAAAAAACAAAACAGAACAAAACGCTGTATGGGTTGTCAAGAGTTAAATTTTGGGCAGAAGCAAGCCTAGGTAAAAAACCAAAAGAGCACCTAACAAGCAGAATCTCCCAGCAGCAGGGAGCAAGTGAGTTGGGGAAGTGGTGAGGAGAGCAGAGGAGAGCACAAGTCCTGTGCAAGTCAATTCTTCCTACAGAAATAGAAGCAGCAGAAGGAACAAATTAGCAGGGTTTTTTTAGATACAACACGGAGCAGTTAAAAAGAAGCATGATGTAATTGGGGTCATGGAGATTTGGTTTATGCAGGAGACTGGCTAAGATACCAAACTGAAAAATAAAAGACTCATAAGAATTGAAAGCAAATGCTGGAAAAGGGGAAATTCAATACCTCAACTTCATATTGCAGATTTGATAAGGAACAGAGAACACATTGCCATTCTAATTACAGAGGTGTGGCAGTGAAAGACAGAAGCATTAGATGTTGGGATACCATAATAACCCTGTGTCCTAAAAGGCAAGAGATGCCATCTGATCCCATATACTGAACCATGGTGGAACTCCTCTGCAGCCTGCCTGGGAACACCAACAGCTCTTTGGCCTACTGGGAATGGGAATATGAGCAAGAGAGAGCAGGAAGCTGGCTAAGATGTTACAGCTAATGCTCCTTTGTGATCAGACACTCTGGATCAAGCTACAGCTTGCTGTATTTTGTTTTCTTTTTCCATTTCTCTTCAGTTCCCTATGGTTTTTAGGACCTAATACAGAGGATATTTTAGAAGTTCTCCTCTTTCAAAATATTAATGGACAATTATTAACTTATTTCTGCAATGATGATAAGAAGAGAGCAAAGACGTGTGGGTGAGGAGGTGTTGCCAACTGTCCAGCAATTGCTGTAGGAAACATAAGTAGTGGGACAGCTAATCTCTGACAGAATGTTCATCCAGAAGGATGCAGAGAAAAGAGCCTGCCTCTGGCAGGAAATATTGAATGGCAGAATCTGGCAACAGTCTTCTGCTTGCAATAGAAATCTGAATTCATGGCTTCGGAAAAGACTGAAATTCCTAAAGGCTGACATTCCAGAAATTAAAAAATGTCACTACTATGATGGGCCAAACACAGATAGAAATGCAAGGGTAAGGAGACTGATATTTGGAAGACGTCTTCAAATGCTATAAGCGAGCTGCCTTAGAAACAAAACTGCTCTGAACCTCTGAACTTCCGTATCTTCTGAGCCAAACAATTCTAGCATCTGCATGAAGATCCAAATGTCATCTTTGCATGAACTGCTTGAAAGTCTCACCCACACCTTTCACTTTACTTTCAGAAATGCCTTTCTTCGATTTTTATTATTAATTACAGTAGATTCATCAGTTACCAACCTCAGGCAGAACATCATTAATCAACAACTTAATATGATATAATAAGGTACTCACACTGTCTCAGTATCTTCCTTTATTGTCCCTGTGTTAAAATCTTTATTAAATATTAATGAAATATCTTGAAACTGCTCCTGCAATGAGGCCTTTTCAAAGGAAACACACATCTGATTATGGGTTTCAGTTCAAGTATTTACAAGTGTCTTCTGCTTCCGCTGTTGGGAATCAGTTAAATAACCACAATTTGTGCCACATCTTTCCTCATGCAAGCTATGGCTAATTCCAGCAAAGTATCTAAGCCTGCAGCCTGGTACAATTCTTTCAATTAGTTAAATATAAAGGGAAATTTATACCAGAGAGAAAGAAAAGAAAAGAAAAGAAAAGAAAAGAAAAGAAAAGAAAAGAAAAGAAAAGAAAAGAAAAGAAAAGAAAAGAAAAGAAAAGAAAAGAAAAGAAAAGAAAAGAAAAGAAAAGAAAAGAAAAGAAAAGAGAAAAAGAACCCACAGAAAAAAAAAAAGCCTCAGGTAAAACTCTGTAGACAATTTTACTCTTTCCTTCAGACTCGTGCCATATTTTTGTCATATTTTTGTCACTTTTCCTTGAGCTTTGTCGTCTCTCCTGCTTTGCTGAGCAGATATGCAGACTTTGGGCTCGAGTTTATAAAGGTACTTTCAGAATATGGACATTGAGCTTTTTCTAATTCAGTAAATTACGCTTAAAATTGCCTTTCTGTTCATTTCTTCAATGGTGTCCTTCTAGCTTCAATATCACAAGGCTCTAGGCCTTCAAATGCCCTTGTCCCCACACTTCTAAAGAGCTCCAGAGCATTTTATCCTATTCCTATCCTGTTCATTATTTAATATTTTATATTTATAGCTATGTTTAACTATGAATAATCTAGTAAATACCTTGAAATCCCTTGCCTTTATTTAATGTTAATCAAAGATATCATCAAAATAAGTTACAATAGTTACAATGATTTAGAAAACCTTAGGCACCAAAACAGTTTAAATAAATTGACACAGCACTTAGAAGTATGCTAGGGTGATGAATTATTTCTAATCCATTAATATTGCAAACTCCTTTTATCATTGCAAGGCTATTTTTATGTGAATTCCAGGCTTATATTCTAATGTTATTTATTTGAAACAGCAAATAGAGGCAAACACTCAGGTAGTGAACCTTAATGCTTCCTTAGGAGTTCCATTGCTCCACTCAGTCTTCCTGGGCTCTTTAAAGTGCAATATTTTGTTATACAATATTTATATTCTATCAACCAGCTACTTGGCACACACAAGCCATCTCACTTACAGATTCAGCTGAGAGGTGACATCCTGTAACCACTGAGGTGCTGGGTATATATTTTGGAGGGATTATTATGTAATTCTTGACTCATGATTCAGCACAATTTAAAGCCTGGGTATTTAAACATAGTTGGCCATAATTTTTCAAATATTTATGAAAGAAAAATATTAGTCTGACATAGGTGCACAGAATTTCAGACCTTCAGATATGGAAATCTTGGCTTATTTGGTCTGCTGGAAGTGGGGTTAACTGCCATGTGTATAGAGAGTGGGGATCGTGGGAAGAGAAGACAAACACCAAGAAAAAGGGGATAGGGAGTGTGATGAAGTTCTTAGTTCCTCTGAAACTGAGAAAGAAAATTACCTTTTCTAAAATTCAAAAATGTTAAGCACAATAGAAAACATAGAAAATTGTGATGTGCCATATACCTCTACAGAGTTTGACACTTGTATCATCTGGCTGGAGTTACAGTCCTTGGATCATCTTTTGCCAGTGTATTATAGCTCTCCCTCTGGGGCTGGGGCTCCTGGTTTTTATCTTTTTATTCCTCTGCTATCCTCTCTAATGCGGGTGTTCAGTGTCTGCGAAACCTCCAGTTCCACTATGCAGGACAGTCAGTGAGAGAGTTGGTTTGTACCTGATGCTCAGAAATGTTAATAAAATATGTTTGTTCAAATTCTTAGCATTGTACGTCATTTTACTAACACTTTATTTATTCAATAGGCTCAGTGATTAATATAGCATAAGTAAAAGACTTTTGGAATAATAACTGATGCTCCCAGATGGCTATTCTACACAAACTGTATATCACAATTTGATCTCATTTTTACTTTGGAAATTAAGGAGCAAGACATTTTAGAATGTTGCATGTCTGCTAAGTTTCCTTTCCCAAAGTAAATGGTGGCCAACTGAGAACAAATTTGGAAGACAGATAAAAGTCTCAAGCTCTTACACACATTCTGGAAATCAGCAGCTGTACAGGAAAAATATGAATTAGTACTCTAACAGAGGGAAAGATAAGATACAGTTCTCTTTGGCAGCTGCATGTTAACTGCAGAAAATGCTATCTCCTGCCAGTGTGATCATCACAGGAGACTTGGGAAGGAACTGGGAGTAAGGCAGTCATAAGGGAAGATTTAGGACACAAAGAACATAAATCCACAGAAAGACAGACCTCATTAATTTCCCTGATTGTAATGAAATGTTCTCTTTCTTAACATCTACTTTTTGCATTGTAGTTGCAATTTTATATATGTGTATACATTTACTACCCATGCAAATGAATAGTAAAATTAACAATTTACTGAAACATTAAGAAATGCATCTTTTACCTCTTTGTTTTCCTTCCTTGCTCTTCATAGAACTCAACTTGCACATGTACACCCCCACACCTCATCTCATTCACTAATGAGGTGTTGAATCTATTCAGAGAGAGATTTATCAGAGATTGCATCAGGAAAACCAGCAGGTGAACTGCATATCAAGGAGAACACTGAGCAGTAAATATTTGTCAAGGTACAAGGGATAAACCACACGGGTGTTTTGTCTTTGAGGGGGAATATCAGATTTTTAAGATTAGTAATGAGAAAAAGGATATAAATGAATTTCACAAAGGAGGGTGTGAGGAACAAGAGAGAGGGAGGAATAAAGGGAGAGAAAAGAAAGGGAGGAAGAAGCGGAGAGAGACAGAGACAGAGAAAGAAAGGAGGAGGATATTGATAAAAAAATGAAGAAAATGAGATTACCACTGACAAAGAAGAGTCTTGGTTTTGCTCTCAGTATTTTCTCTAGAAACCCTTAAAAAAAAGTGGGAAGGTAATCATGTGTTTTCTTGTTAGCTTTTCAACTACTGCTGCCACGTTCTGAAATGAAGAAGATGGAAAGAGACAGCAGTGCTATGGACAGGGCAAATGTGAGGGAGGCGAGAAGAGCGTTTTGATAATGAACTTCTAGTTCAGCAGCAAATCGTTGTTGGAAATTCAGAATACTACCCAAAATAATTAAAAAGTATTGTGGGCAGCAGATTATTTCAGTATTTCATGGTACCAACAGCTCTAACCAACCAAAGAAGCAAATTGTATTTTTAAACTGAAGTCACAGGATAAGTGTTAAGACTCTAAAGGATCTGTAGTGCAGTCTGAGCTATAAAATGCTGCTATAACAGTCGGTTGTAAATCTCCTTGACAGTTATGTCTGCAGTTCTAAAACTGAACTACTGAAACAGTGATACAATAATAATAAAAGCAATGCAACATAAGTCCTGGATGTACTAGATTTATGAATAGGATATTCTTTCATGAAAAGGGCAAAGGAACCCAATTTATCTAGGAAAAAAAAAAAGATTAATAGAATTTTGTCAGTATCCACCAATGTGACTATCACCCAGGCAATGAATTATGCATTCCTTAAACTAATCTGATTCTTCAGTAATGTCATGTTGAAAGAATATACACTTACAATTTACACTTTGTTTCTGTATTTTGGTGTAGCAAAGGAGATCACTATTAATATTTCACAGGAATAAAAAAGAGATGGAGAGTACAAAATTAGGAAGAGCTGTCTGCAATCAGTCTGATCAATAAAAAACATCAATAGGGCTTGTGCTTCTGTACCACCAGCTTACCAGAATACAAGGATATTGTTATAGCAGTTTTCCGGCTCAATTTCTTCTGTAGAACATTATTTAGAAAATTTTTAAGAAACTTTTCCACAAAACCTCAGTGTACCAGTAATTAGAATCTTTATATTACTAAAAAGATACTTAGAAACCTTGAACCTTAAGAATATTGGATTGAGTCCTATTTACATAGACCTTAATGCTGCATTATGTATTTGAGCACAGGAACAATCTCATAAATTTAAATTAGATTTGAATCAGATTTAAGTTTAAATTAGGTGCATAAAGTTAGACAGGGACATAAATATTTTTAATACCTGCCTCTTTTTTTTCATTGATCTAGCAAAACAGACCAAAGCAATGGCAAATCTGAGTCAGAAATGGTTGATTTCACTCTCTTGCTGTAGTCACTTCAGCATCAGACTGAAAAAAGTACTGGAAAAGCCCAGTGCTGTGGGTTGCCTTTGAAGGTGCCACGAAACTGGGTAATGCTGACTGTGGCAAGAGGCTGTGGTTCCACCAGATGGCCACATGAAGAGTAAATATCTGTGGGCCTATCTCGTACCATTAAAATTGTATTTGACAGGTCTGAATATATAATTATATAAAAATTCTTCAATAATTTAGCATAATAGTAACTCAGCTTCCACTGTGCTTTGTACAGACATGAGGTGGGTAAGAGCAATCCCACAGCTCTATCAGTGCATCTCATTATCAGTTTCTGACAGCTGCTTCCTCGTCTTCATCCTGATAGAGGAGGCCCACAGCTGGTTCAGAATTCCAACTGTGCCTTGTCTAAGGATGATTGTACAGTTTGCATCAAACACTCAGTCAAGAAATGTCGGTTCTGATTGATTGCAATAGTGACAAAGGGTTTTAGACTAATCTTGTTCCATTCAGATTAGAAGAGTCTTAGCCATGTCCTTCAGTGGGACAACTCAGATGAAAGAGTGCCTAGTATTTGTCTGAGAGGGAAGAGTATAAATCCTTCACTTTTATGGCCAATCTCCATTTAGGAACACAGATCAACTTTCTCACTGCACACTAATATAAGAAAAGCAGTTAATGGAAAAAAAATATTCATCCTATTTAGTTTCCCAGCACAGCCACCCTCGATACAGTCAGCGTTAGGAGAACTGAATGGCTAGGTCAGGCAGACTGGAAATTCAGTATATTAAATGTAGTTCAGGGAGGTGGGGGAGGATTTCAAAGATTTTAAAGACAGACAAAAAAGAATAGTAACAGCCCAAAAAATTAACAGTGTAGAAACAGGGATGGATACCATCCTGATTGAATAAAATTATGGTTCTGTAAAATCAGTGTGAATACAATATCATGCCAAGATTTTTTTTGAAGCACAGAGCAAATTGCAACTTCTACAGAATTTTACCCTTACTTTCAGGAAAACTCATATGCATGAGCCAACTGTCATTCACCTACTGTCAGCAAGTGACACATTTGGAAATATCCATTAAAACTGCAGAGGAAGAACTTGTTCCCAGTACAGTGAATAGAAACCTTTCTTTTTCCCAGAGTTCATTGCTTGTGACTGCAGTTGCCCCATGAAATTAAAGAGAAAGTGGATGAGGAACCGCAGTTCCATTTTGACTGTTATCACCCATAGAATTCCAAAATAAAACAAACATAGATATCACCTAGTGCTTGGAGGATATACATCTCCATCTACATATGGATGTGTGAGAGCTGGAGGTGGGGGTTGTTTGGTTTAGGATTTGCACTTGTGAACAACATCCAGCTCATTTCAAAATCACCATAGTTCTAGCAGGGAACACTGCCCCCACTATGTTATCAAGGTTGCAGGAAATGAGAGCTGATGAACAGACAGCCAATGTTTTACAAGTGGTGATAAGCCATCAACCCAAATGTTTTATTAGTAACTTTTCTCAAATTATTTTGTTCTCTTAGAGGAAAAAATTCCTGCACCATACTGTACTGTAGAAAAGGGATAAAGTTAATTTCAAAACAAACTGTCAAAAGAGTTATGGTGCTAAAAGCATCATTTTCACAACAAAATTAAGCTTTCCCTCATATGAATTATGTTGCCACAGAAACCAGCTACCATAGGATCTGAGACCATTTTCTGTAGAATAGAATTGATGTGACTGAGTTTAATCAGTAGTGATGGTATTAATTTAAAAGCTGAAAATTAATAAAAAAAAAGTACTCTGTCATTTTCTGAGAGTTAATAATTTCACAGCTATGGAAAAGGGCCACTCTTTTTCAATAGTGTAATTTTGCAATTTGAACTCCACTGCTGTGAACACTCTTGGACATAGTGGCATCTTATTAACTTTACTGGAGTTGCTCATAATTGCAAGCACAGCTGACACATCCAGCAGTAAGATTTTGGAAGGCAAAGCTTTTAGCGTAAGAGACTTCAAAGCAGATTTTATATTCTTTTATTTGTCAGGAAAAAAAACCCCTCCAAATATAGCTGCCACACTTCAGAAATGATTGCTAATATGCTTTGGAGAGGAAGACGGGGAGATCACTCGAGGGAGTTCTCCCTCAGTAGCTCCATATTCTCCCACGCCCTGTAATTTCCACCCTGGGGAAGCTGACAGAGATTGGTTCTACCTATGAAATTTCCATAAGTACCAAACTATGTGCTATTAAACCCATGGAAGAGAAATTTGATGTTAAATTGGACTCTCATGCTCTACAAATGGGAAAAATTAGGGGATGTAATGGAAATGCTTGAAGGTATATACTCTGCTATAAATGCTCAATATGATACTAAAATATGAAAAAATCTAAGGGCTAATGTAAGAAATCTTTCTGCTCTGTTAAAAACAATGGTATTTTAGGCCATAAATTAGAGGCTCTAGAGAAGCAGCGCCAGAGCAGGTGCTTTAGCATAAGTGGTGTTTTCGAAGGAAATGGTGACACTGAAGTAGTTTCCGAGTATTCCACTTCCCCAGCATGGCAAAACGTGCATCTGACCCAGTGAGCCTGCCAATAATCACTCAGAAATGGGAGCTGCCTCACAGCAATTGGAGCTGTTTGCAAGGGTCACTCTCTTCCAGCTGTGCATATTCCAATTTCACTGCTACCCCCTAAGTAGACTTAAACTTCTAAGAATCTTACAGTTGGCTCAATGGGAACAGATATTCTAATTTAGAATGGGTTCAAAACACATCATATGTGTATTTTTATTGAAAGTAAAATTATTTTTAAGTTTTGTCAAATATGCTCCTTTATGGGAAAAGATAAATTTGTTTTCATATGTATTTTGCGATACAAAAGCACTTCTTTTCACAGAAAATGTAAATAGGATAGGTTTTAATATAATGTATATTGACAAATATAATTTTTAATCTTATAAAAAGCAGAAGTTGCCTAGAAACATCTCTACAGTACCCAAGTGGGGTAGGACAGCAGGAGTCTTAATGTTTACTGAACGAATGCAAGTCCTTAGTGATGGAATGGCTCTTTCTACTGTTCTAATCTAATTTCTTTCCAAGAAAAATTTTCCTCTCTCCATTAATGTGCTCTGTCAAAAAGCTGCACAGCTATCCACACACCTTTCTTAAGCACAAGTAAACATAAAAAGCCCTTATTCTGATACCAAGGACTGATCATAGTTGTGAACACACCGTTTGGAAATCAGACATTTCCTTAGAGACATCCATTCTAATCCCTCTCCTGAAATCTGTGTCAATCAGATTTTGCGGTCATTTCCAGTACAACTTCAAAACGTGGGCTCCATGACAACCTGGAAGTAAATAATACAAAGCTTTCAGGAAACAGCCCCTCTTTGAAGGAACCAGAACCATTTCACTGATATCTGATGCTTACAACTTGTCAAAAATAGGCAACATAAACCTATCTTTCACTAACAAGGGAGGATGTCTTTTATATCTCCAGTGTCTATGATTTCATTTTCTCTCCCCTTCATGCTCTTGCACTTGCAGAACTTTTCAGGATACTTGCAGATTATTAAGAGTAGACATAATATAGATTTTTAAAATGCAAAAATGTCCATATTGTGTTTTAGTTTTAGAATCAGTGGTTTGTAATATTTTTTTTTCCCATGGGGTGCCTTCTATGTGTGCTATATAGTACAGAATGCAGATGCTCTCCAGGAGGTCCCTGACGTAAGAAACATCATATAAAATCTAACACTCTCCACTGACAGTTCAGTAATAACTAATGGCATGAACTGAAACTTGGTAAGAGGAAAAAAGATAAATGAACTTAAAAAAAAATCAACCAGGGGTTCTAACAATGCATTTTAGCGCAACAAATCTGACACATTTTGAGGTTACATTGAATTAGAGATTTCAGACAATACTTCAAACTCATTTACTATCCTGGTTCCTGCAGCACTCATTTTCTTTCCCAATCTTTATCAATTATCATTTGTGTTGTGCTGAAAACACAAGAACTGCAGAGTTTTTTTTTTCTTGCTCATTTATTGTGGATGTCCAGTGAAATATATTACTGCTTTTGAGCCCTGGTGACCACAGAATACTGTAGCAAGAAGGATTTATTCTATTTAATGTTATTGTAAAGTAGCCAGATAAAGAACTGTACAGACAGAAATAAAGAGCAAAGGTGACGTTTAAAAAAACCAAAACAAACTTTTCATAGAAATCACTGGTATTGAGAAAGATTTTAGAATGAGAGCAGAGGTGAGACTACACGACATAAGCACCTGAGTTTACATGGAGCTCCAAAAGCAAATATGGAAATAGGGATTGGAGGTCAGAAAAATGGCTACCACTCCAGAGTGTCAGTGAGGCTTTTGGTGGACTGTGGCATTCAACTCCACTGTCCATGTTTAAAAAGGCATTGAAATTCCTAGGCCTTAGCAAAAGTGTTACAATAATTATTTTGCATTGTAAAACAGTCTGCATTTTGAGAAAGAACAAAACAAATTCTAGTTCTGAAAAAAGTTCTAGTTTTGAACTAAACCAAGAAATCATGGTACTGGACCAGTAACTCAAGGCTGTATAAGATTCATCATCAGTTCAGCTTTTCAAATCCTGATAAGATTTTTTAGAATTATTAGAAGTTCAGAAAATCAAAGATATTATTAGCTACAAGCACTATTTACTGAAACTCAAGCTGTCTGTACTTCTGTAGAAGTCACACCAGACAAGTTTAATGATCTGTTCTGACTACAACAGTCTACAGGTCTACCCATAATTAAATGTTAAAAATGTTGTTACAGCTTTTCAAACTATTATCACTGAATTTCACCAGCATTCTTTTGTCTTTAAGAAAGCATAAGCAGCGTTGTTGTTTTGTAAAAGCAGTGAAGCTGGACTGTCAGCTCTGAAGAGCCTACTTTGAAGAGCGTCTGAAGTTCTCTCCAAGTCTAACCACCCTGCTCCTTTGAATGTCTTCATGTCTTGAAAATCTTCTAAATTACTAGGTCACAACCACCCATCCATATCCCTATATTTCTTTTCTGTTGAATTATTTGTAGGAGGACATCTGGAACCAATTATCAATTTCTAAGTCATACAACTTGTACTTTTGGTAATACTTTTGGTAATATGTTTGGTGTCTTCTTCTTTCTACATTACAGAAATTCTTTTTTCTATTACCCAACAAGAACTAGTTCTTTTTTAAAAGATAAACACACTGCCTGCTGAGCCTGAGCCTACTTTATTTTCTTTAGGGTTTTTTGAGGTTTTGTTTGGGTTTTTTTGTTTTGTTGATGGTTTTTGGTTGTGGGGTGGAGGGGGTTGAAAAATAGAAGGGTTTTCCTGGAGTCCAATATGAACATGTGAATATTTTTATTTCACCTTGCTGAGTTTATGTAATGTTTGCATGAGTAATTTTCCAAACAATCAGAGCATTAAATCTAGAGACATGTATTTTCAGTGTTACTAGAGATGCTCAAAGTTCTGTTGTCAAAGCAACTGATGTAGTAAATTCCAAATTACCTTAAAACATTCATCAGACTGAAAACATAGAATAATGTTACCCCTATCATTACTCTCAACATGCTCAAGAACTTTTTAAAAATTATATAAAGTTTTTGTGCACAAATCTCATTTGTTCAAATAATTTGAGATGCACATGAGGCCAGCAATATTGTAAATTACTGTCGTATCCATGAAATTATGACAGCTAAGGGCAATTTGGACTCAGTTCTAGATCCCTGTAAAGTATCAAGGTGATCTCATATTTAAGTGTAGGCATTGAATTACCAGTGTGACTGGAATGGGGTCCTAAAGCTTTTTGTTCATTGTTTTGCTAGTTTGAATTTGGTTGTTTGAAATTAGTGTTACAGAGTACTAAAATGAAAGATCTCACAGGAACTACCTGCAAATTCAGTTATATTTTCCTTTCCCTTTCATCTCAGCTCAGCATATTGCAAATTTTGAAGAGAGAAAGCCTAGGTCAGAGGATAGTGTTTCCTCACTTGTGGAATTACTCCATAAAAAGGGTATTTGCATCTCCTATTCAGGTCTTGGGAAGATGTTAAATGATTTTTCTCCATAAGGTCCCAAGTAAATTTAACCTATATCCCAGAGTTTTTACAACTCTGAAATGCTTTCTTTAAATACAGACAGATATCCTGGATTATTCTACGTTGGGAAATAATTAGAGCGTTAACGTCTTAATCCATACCCAGAAATGTTATTTATAACAAGACCTATTCCTCCTGTTCCCTCCACAGTGCAGTGTGTGTGCAGGTGCTCAGAACCTACCACTCAGTCCATTTTCTTTTCTGAATAGTGCACTTGTCCTGTCATAAACAAAAGATAAAACAAAATGAAAGCAATAATTTTTTTGGCAAGCGGAGAAATAGAAGCAGAGAGATAGATTTTAATTATTTGGCCTTTTGCAACAAGCAGAATGTCTAAAAAATGGGACTCATACTTATGGGATAAAATGTTTTGACACTCAAAAGGACAATCAATGACTGTAGAATTTCTTTAAATACTGAACAGCTTTAATGGAAGTTGAGAAAAAGCTAACCTTGAAGTGATGTGCTGCCTTTTTTTTCTTTGGGCCCAAATTCTTAATGCTTGCAAGGGTAGCCAACCTGTCCATCAAGATCAATAGGAATAACAGCCTAGGCTATCTCACAGGCAAAGGATGGCAGGAAAGGGAAAGGAAGTGATAGTTATACGCTTTTTCTTGAAAAATATATTTTTCAGAAGTTTAAATCTGACCATTGAATCTTCTACTACAAGTCATCAATATTTACTAAACAAAAAAGACAAAGCACAGGATCTAACTCAGCTCTCGTAAATGAGCAAAGAAAGAAATCTTGTTTACTTTAGAGCAACAGATTATTTGAACCAACAAAAAGACATTAAAATGAAAAAGTGATTGTGCCAAACCAATTCTGACTATGAAAAATTCTCTAAATCAACAGAACACTTATTTTTGGATAAATAAATTAAATTGTAGGTAGCATATTTGGGCTGGTTTTCAGAGATAACACAATTTCAGCAGAATGCAGGACTTTATCTTTCTCATTTCTTTAAAGATGCTTTCCTTAATCTGTGGGTCAAGATTATTCTAAGACCACTAAGTGGTATTTTTAGCAGAAGGATAACCTGTGAATGCATTTGATCACTTAGAAATTACTTTTATCTTCATCTATACCAATAATACATAGTAATAACAACATATTAGAATAAATGTTATCAGAGAATGTTTGGAGACTATTTTCTCAGTCTATGTCATCAGCATAAATTTTATGTATGTCCTGTGCATCCTGTTTTCCAAGGAGGCTCACTGGAATGTTATCAAGATAGCATTGAGTAGAAAAGTCGTTATAACTACCTATGCCTAAGCTCCTAACCCATCTAAATGTTAGAGAAAATATTTCTATTTAAGACTCAAGCTGAGGATTAATATGACATGTTTTAGCTCACAATAGGTAAAAAACATCACAGGTCAAATATAATTAACAAAGAAAACTATGATGGTCAAGCTAGCACAGAGTAATTTGTTCTAGAGCCACAAATGAACTACACTTGCCCCTTTTCTAAGGTTGGAGTCAAGCCTGAAGTCATCTGCTCAGGGACTGTGTCTGGAGGCTCCTAGAAATCCTGCTATGGACTTCTCTTCAGTCTTAAGTATATAAGTACATCCTAAAATTTGATTATAAGAGACTGAAGCCAAGTATCCTCAAGTGAACCTACCCTGGTAACTTCCTTGAACAGCAGGACTCATTATCACTAGTTATATATTAGTATGGAGCAAATAATTAGCTAGTTATATACTATTATCCAGAGAACAAACCCAGAATAATTCTGCTTCTCACTTGCAAATAGAAACGTGTAAGAATCCTAAGAACTTTACAGAGGCTATTTTTTGTAATCCCTATATCACCTTGAGGCAGTATTGTCAAAGCAAAAACATGACGCTCCATGTGTCACTTTTACAGTTTTAGACAGTCAGCCCCCAAACCCTCTGTAGGCACCATTTCACACCTTTGCCATTATGCTAATTGCAAACTTCATAGATTAGGTAACTTATTAAAAGGATCTTGGTTTGCTGATTTGAGGCAGGCAAATTACGTTCTAATTTTGGAAATGAAAGGAAACTGAAGCACAGAGAAACTTTCATAGTTATGTCAAAAAAACTCAGGCCAAGCTAGAAAGGCTCACACTGAAAAAAATACTGATTCAGAAGTATTCTGAATCACTGCATCAGGACAGTGATTACTCACCAGAACAAAACTTAAGAGAGGCCTGTACAGTTCCTCCTCATTCAGAGCATTCACACAGCTCTGAGACACCTGATCTGGAAAGGCCTTTCCTTCTACATTTATCAGAGATTCAAGCTCACAGCAGGAGCTTAGGTCCTGCTCTTTCCAGCCAGCTTTTCTTGCTTACCCTGCCCAAAACCTAATCAGTCTTCTCTTGGTCACCTTAACAATGCTGGGTGGCTTTGATGTGCTTCTTTTTATTAAAACAACTTTCTGCCAATGGAGAGTCTGAAGGAACTAATGCCAACTGAATGCAAAGGGATCTGGTTTTTCTGGTCTTAAGAGGCAGAAAAGAGTTGCTCTAAACTGAATGTAAGAGGAACTTGAGGTTCAGAAGAAACAGAGATATAAGGTGGCAAGACAGACATCTAATAAAACTTATGACTGGAAACTGCAAAAATGCAAAAAGACATGCCTGAGCTCGCATTCCTTAGCATTCATAGCATTCCTTACTAAAGTTTATTCTTGACAAGACATATGTATGTACTATCATTTTTAATGAGACTGCTCAGAGACAGATTTTAAAATCTTAGAACTCCAAAAAATAGGACTGGCAGATACATTAGTGTTCTACCTGATCCCTCCATCTGCCCCAGAACAGCATCAGATGATTGAGGAAAAGGGAAAATCACCTGCACTATACACCATCTTTGAATATTCTGGGAATATAAGAACATTTGAGTCACTTCAGGTCACCAGATTTTTGGATATCTTCAAGTTTTAACTTCCCACTCAGTGAATTCAATGGAAGACATTGACTTTGAAGGAACACAGATTTACAGAATTCTGCAGAAATATCTATTGTCAAAAAAAAAATTAAAAGAAACACTAAAATTGTCTTCAATGCCATCTGCTCCCTCATTCCCCAAACCCAAACCATGACCAACTGTACTTAACCATTCTTTTGACAAATCTAAAACAAATTTCCTTCAGTAATGAAAACTGCATAATCTCTGTTGGAAACTCATTCTAGTGCTCAATTTAACTAATTAGAAGGTTTTCACAATATATTCTAACTTATTCTATTGAAACCCAAGGTCTCTATAATCTATGTATTAAGTACAGTGAACAAACAGTTGCTTCTAATTACTTAATACTTGCCTGTATCCTTACACATTTTTTTTTCTGATAATTATTTTCATTTTAAACTTGGCTTGCAAAACATTTGATAGCTTAAATTTTGATTTCAAAATGGCTAATAATCTTAGAAACAGGTTTTTTTTCTTTAAACAAAAAAGTTGATAGCCATCCACCATCAAATTGCACTCTAAAAGAAAGATGTCTATTAATTTTAAGTTATTGTCAGAGGCTTATTGAACCTCCATAAGGAAAAGTTCAGAAAGATCTGAGAAAGAAGAGAATGCTCATCTAAAAAAACATTTTCACTTATTGTGATTGGTACTACTATAGAAGTATGCAAAGAACTACAGTGATAGTTCTGTGGTATTAAGGACCCTTGATAGTAAGAGGGCTAAACAGTTCAGTCTGTTTATTTTATCAGAAAAGAATGAATGGTGCCCATAACAGGATATATAAGCACATTTTCAGGAAGAAAACCCACAGTGTAAGGCCTCTGTAGTGCAGAGGAAGAGCAGTGAATGAAAGAGAGCTAAAACAAGCACAGAGAGATAATTAGCCACTGCAACAGTTCATTGCTAGCCATGGTGGATTCCCATCCATCAAAACCCAGAAGTGCTGGAATTCTATGATTTTGGCAACAAAACTGATGTATAGAATTCTGGCAAATCAAAGAGGTAAAATCAGTAAAATTACTTGATATTCAGAGAGATCTCCTAGCTTAGAAATTCACTCTACCCAAGCCGTAGAAAAAAAAAGAACAAAAAAACCCCCAGAGTAATGGTTTACCAAGAAACATATTCCTAACTCACAATTCTGGTTTGTCTTGAGGGAGAGCAGGGAATGAGCCAATCTGTAACTATATGTATTTGTCAACTGCTATTCATGCTTTTAAAAATGTGCAAATAATGAGAGTAATCAAACAAAAACATGCTTTGTCCATGATCAAGAACTTGTAATGCTGCTTTCTGAAGGAAGGAACTCTGATGTAAGGTTTTCATCTCTTGTTTGCTGTTCACAGAGCAACTGAGAAGTAAAACATGCAAACATCTTAGTCTGCACCATAAAGCCTTCTGGCAAAAGATCAAAGAAGGTGGAACATAAAAGTTCCAGATAAGGCTCAAAACTATAAAGATTGAACCAAAGGCGTGAGAATTCACAAGCCTGTTTGTAGAAGAAATATCTCTAATAAAAAGCATCACCTCCACAAAATTGAGTCTAGGCTGGATCCAAGGGGTAACAAGGGACAGCAGACAGTGAAGGTGCTGCAATTGTCTTAAGAATCTGAAATATCATGATCTTCATAAGTACCATTTCTTTCAAGGGAAAAAAAAACCCAAAACATTGCAATGCGCTTCCCATTCTAAACCACCTAATTTGTCAATAACGAAAGGAAGGAAGGAAGGAAGGAAAGGGAAAGAAAAGAAAGAAAAGAAAGAAAAGAAAGAAAAGAAAGAAAAGAAAGAAAAGAAAGAAAAGAAAGGGAGGAAGGAAGGAAGGAAGGAAGGAAGGAAGGAAGGAAAAGAAAGAAAGAAAGAAAGAAAGAAAGAAAGAAAGAAAGAAAGAAAGAAAGAAAGAAAGAAAGAAAGAAAGAAAGAAAGAAAGAAAGAAAGAAAGAAAGAAAGAAAGAAAGAAAGAAAGAAAGAAAGAAAGAACTTTATTAGAGAACCAGACAGTGGCCAGCATATCACAAAGAAACCCTGCAGAATAGTTTTCCCACACACACCAAATGCTCAGAAGTGATCCTCTCACAGACAAAACGTGAGCTCACAGAGTTCTGCCCCCGCACAGATATCTGCCTCTAACAGCTGTCTCCTAATAACTCACCCAAGAACCCTCTTCCTGCCCAGCAAGAGCAGCGGAGCTGCCTGAAGGATTCGCAGGATGATGTCCGGGCAAAGGACTCTGGTGCCTGAGCTCTAGTTATTATGCACAACATTTACTAATATGTATGATCATACTTTGAAATATTTTTCTTTTCTTGGAGATTATGTTCTAACCGATTCCCAGTCTAAAACAGGTAATAAATTCTCTGTTTCTTTATTCTTTTCCACCCTATTTCTGCTGTGAGTAATTTTTTAAACCACTGAGATGATAATTTTATTTATTATCGTGAGAAAACCAGTACCCATTTAATCTTAGCGAATCAGGAAATTCTACAACCACTATGCTAATAGGAAGAAGGAACTAGAAAAAATCCTGACTAAAATAATTTCTCACACTTTTAGTACATGTACTCCAGTCATTAATTTATACTACCCCAATACTGCAATTTTCCCTTACCCATAAGGCAGTGTGTGAATTAATCACCCCTAAAACAAATAACTTTTACTTCAAATTATGGAAATAAATCTTTAAAATTTCATGCCAATGTGAATTCAAATTAGAGAGTATTTATAGATGAAGTCTTAATGATTTTCTTTATTCACTCATTCAATTTGTTTTTAAGTAAAAATTCCCAGCTCGCTGGCTTCCCTTTTCCCCAGGTACTCCCACTGCAAGCGTACAGCCCTGTGCTTGTGACACTGCTGCTGCCTCCAGGGGGAAAATGCAATACCCCAGACATTATATCATGATTTCTCTGCATTATTAATCAACAGAACTAGTGAAAGAGCAATTAACTTTTTCTAGCACAAAGAAAAAGAAAACTAAATTAGCAAGTCGAACAACAAGAGATAAGCAGATTACAACCCAATCTTCTATGACCAAGCTCCAGATGGAAGAGTTCAGTGGTGGAGGGGTTTAGGGAGAGGGAAGCAAGTGACTGATATTACATATAAACTCTTCTTTCACCCTCTCTCATCCTTTTCCCAGCACTGCCATTCCCCATTGAGCCCCTCTGCTTGCCTGACTGCAGAAGGAAGAGAAGCAATAATTCCCTGGGATCCAGCAATACGTTTGAACCAGGAGTTTTAAGGTGGAACACACTTATCCGTGCCATTGAAGCTACCTCACAAGGAAGGCTTTGTGAGATGAACAAATTTTCATGGAAATCTGATATGAAGTGTTTCTTCCTTTTGCAAATCAGACTTGGTCACCAAGCCTGGTGTCCCGTCATCAAGGCAGCGTGCGGCTCAGAGCACACGAATCATCTGCTCTGTTTCTCATGAACAAAACCCAGAACCACCACTTTGGTCCCTCTCCCCACAAACCTCAACAGCCCCATCTATCATGTATCAGACACTTTTACTCTTTGGTAAACATCTTACCAAAGTTAGAGATCCAAATATAACAGTAACAACTCCCTTTATACTAACATAGACTCAAAAGCTTTTTCCATGGATTCAGCAAAAAAACAAGTTTTACATTAGGAGTTTATTCTGATTTTGCGTTTTTTTTAAGCATGCTCTGAATCTGCGAAAAGTGTTTGACTTGCATATGGAAAGGAAAAGTGCTACAACGATGCATTTTCAATTGCAAATTTCTCATACTCAGTGAACCAGGAAAACTTTTCTGGCAGTCTGCAGATTTAGATGAGATATATTTGGCAACAGGTGCCAACACAGCTTCCACTATAAACTTTAATCAATTTAATTGACTAAGTCCTTATTGGCTAGGCAGGCTATTTGAATGTGGTAGAAGGGCAACAAAATGCTTTAATTGCTTTAACCACAGGGTACAGAGACTGAAATGGTGGTTCTAGAGAGCAACGTGCTCACCAGCCAGGATCATATGGAAAGGGAAAAAAGGTCTGCATATGTTTGTGTCTCATGCACTGCATCCACCTCCTGCTGGAGCTGCTGGGTTCAGATCCCCTCAAAAGCACAACAGCACCTGCACCTGCTAGAGCAAGACAAACACTTTAATGAAAAAATGGTCTGTCAACATGCCACTGAAAGGGAGGGATCTAGAGCAGCGTTGAGGGGTAGAGACTTTAATAAAAAATACTGGTCATGGGCTTGCTTTCCAAAGCTCAGGAAAAATGAACGTCTGGCTGAGACAGCCAGTTTAGCTGTATTATCTTGGCATCAGTCTAGTTTTAGTTTGCCAGCAATAAGTGAATAGTCCATTTTGCATGTACTGCCAGCAATCAAAAAAATCATCTGAGTATAGATACATCCTCTATTAGGTATGGTGCTGCCACTGCATTAGCTCTCAGCAATCTGTGAACCCTGTTAATAGGAGCTGGGATCATTTCAGAGCAATGCTGTTTTGGCTTCTCACTAAACTTCAAGAAAAAAAGAAAAGTATTTAAAATGTGACATTAATCATTCAACAAAATCACAGCTGATAGCTGACCTGAACAAGACAGATTTTTTTTTAATTTTTGAACCGGCTTTCTCAGACACAACTTTAATTTTATACAGTTCGGAAAAATAAAATCCTACCAAAAATTCCACGTCTGTTATGCTAGTCAAAAAGTTGAGGAAAACACTGATGACATTTCTAGGCAGATTTCACTGGCCTTTATAAAACATACTGTTTATAAATCATTGGCTAATTTAAAACCAGAATGTATACCACTACTCCCCAGAAACTGAACGTGCTTTTCCCTGCGTAGCATTCCTAATCCCCCTGGAAATACAAAACAAGATATTGGCATAAGAAATAACATGAAAGCAGAGGAGGAAGATGGCTCTGAATTCCTTCTCCTACGCTGTGCCCCCTCTTTCATGTTTTGAGAGATATGGATATGCTGATCCCTCTGTGTTTATGCAGATTCTTATTGTTGCTTCCATTAATATTAAAAGCATAGACAATTCAGCTGATGCATATTCCCAGATTCATAAATAAAACTGAGAGTGTTTTGATCAAATTACTGTTCTTGAAACTTCCCTCTCAAGGCCAGAAACTTAGTTGTCCAGATTTACAATTCTCTTTTCAATGTGAAAGGGTGTCATGGCAAGCTAGGTGATATTCTTTTACAGAAATTCAAAGTGTACTTTATAAACTAAAATTACATCCATAGAGTTATTTAAATTGGACTTTCTGTTCCATAGAAAAATTATGCCGCAGAACAAATCTCCTGAGGACCACACACTTTCCAAAGTACCAGCATCCTCCAAATCCCTCATCTGCTGAACTGAACAGACTTTGACTTAGTTTTCATTTAATTTCTTCACAATGCCCGTCATTCAGACACCTGGAGTTACGCAAAAGAGAGCCTCTGGAGCTCACGTAACTCCAGTCAATTCCCATTGTGATGGAATGGATTGCTCCACTATTCATTCTTCATATTATTTCAATTTGGGGTCTTTTATTACTGCTGTTCTCAATTATTTTTAAGTTTAGAAAAAAAAGCCTGTGATTAGTAGGTAGAGATGTCATTTTTTTGTTCTGGTTTAAGGAAAACTTTCAAATTTAAGTTTGAAGCTGTTGTCCCAGTATAATTTTTAGTTTTACTTGCTTCCAAATTCAGTTCTGTATCAAACGAGTGGAGTAAATTTATTTTTTTCTTTGTCATTATTAACTCGAACTGAGATTGCACTGACAGAAATCTAAACAAAAGTCGGGATAAAATTTCAATATATTGATTCATTTAAGAATCAACCCTGAAATTTTGAGGCTAATATATTCATAACCTGGATCAACTCAGTTCAGTTCTACTCTTACTTATCTGAGGACAAAAAGCATATTAAACCAGCAATTTCAATATCAGTCACTTTCATTTTTACATTGAAATTATTATTCTTTTTTTTAATTTCTTCTTTTAATATGATGGTGATAAAAACAGAGAAGCCTTTGTGAAATCCTTATAGTGAGTAATTTTTTGCTCAGTACAAATTGGAATGGCTGTAGCACCTCATAACAGCATAAGAAAAATGTGGATGACTCCCCTCTGCTTTGCCTTACAGACTTGTTGTATTCTCTGGCTTAATTGTGATGTTTTATTTTAGCACTCAGATGCAATATATGAAAAGAAAGATTTGGGTAGATGGTTGGCTGCTCTTAATCGGTGGATCAAAAGCAGCCCTGAGGGGAAGCACTTGGGGGTGCTGGGGAGGAGAAGCTCAACAGGACCCGGCCATGAGCACTCCCAGGCCAGAGACACAAACGTGTCCTGGGCTGCACCAGAGCCGTGGGCAGCAGGGCAGGGAGGAGGTTCTGCCCCTCTGCTCTGCTCTGACCCACCAGCAGGGCTGCCTCCAGCTCTGGAATTCCCAGCACAAGGACATGGAGCTGTTGGAGCAAGTCCAGAGGAGGCCATGAAGGTGACACATGAGCTGGAGCACTTCTCCTACAAAGCCAGGTTGTGAGAGTAGGAGCTCAGCCTGGCGTAGAGAAGGCTCCTTTGACACCTTACATGACTTCGCAGTACCTGAAGGGTCAATATTAATGACATCAATAGAGTGAGTCAAGACATGTCCAATCCCATCTGCAGTTTACTGGACAGAAATCTAAGACAGTTTGCTAATTCACATGTAGGACATCTGGTTTAACCACACCCAGGCATGGAAAACACCCACCAGCAGTCTATCCCTAAAGAGTATTCATTAGTTCATAGACCTCTTTTGAAGAGTCAAATTACATCCCTATTGCATCAGGCAGCTCAAATATCATGCAAATCTTACCTCTAATTTTCCTATTCTCAGGTGAAAAACTCCGTAAGATAAAAAAAATTGCTTTTGGAAGTACTTCCATGATGGCATAGCACACCAGAGTCTACTGCAGACTCTGTGCCTTGAATGCTATCCCACATTTTCTATCAGGAGTTGTGAATGTCAAGTGGTGCAGGTGGAGCTAATAAAAGGTTGCAATACTGTCAGAAGTGCCATTATTTTTGTTGATTCGTCTGTTGTAGAGCTACTCTAAGCCAGGTTTGTGAAAGGATGAAGGGAAATCAATCAGCTTCCTGCTGCTCTGGAGCCAACAGATTTGATGCCCTATTTTCTCTGCTAGTATTAGTGTAAGATCCTCTGAGATATACACAGGCTCTGTTTGGAATCATGAATCAGTGTAGGCATGCAAAGATTTTTGTCACCATTTATTTGTTTAAATACAACACTGTCAAGTCAAAATTTAAGCTTCAACTCAACTCATTTCCCAAAGAATTCATGTGAGACACCACAACATATCCCATGCTAGGTGTGGTATATTCTCTGCCAGCCACAGACTCCAGCATCACAACTCCCATTGCTCCATGTCTAAATTACACTCCCTGCATAGTCATGAGAGGAAGATAAAGAAGAAAACCTGAGCTGTCATCTCAATTCACAGTAAATTGCAAGTTTCTCCTATTTCTGGAAAAAAATCAAGAGAATGAAATCACCTCTGACGTCAAAGCACCAGAGCAGGAGAACCTTGGCTGGGGCAGGAGGGGCTGCCAAGCTCCTGTCTGCTCCCACCTCCAGAGCAGCAGGCACCAAGCCCAGACCTCCACTGCCCCGGGGAGCCCTCTAGGGAACAGGGGGACTGTCCAAGGGCATTCCTTTGCATTTTCATATCTTTGCCTGAAAAACTGTAGTTTATCAATCTTTTAGTATTTACCAGACTGAGTTCTCACCTGACAAAATTCTTTGCAAGCCTGCATGGATTTACATGCCTGGGGAATCAGGCACCTATCAAATGCCAAAAGAAGTTTTAAAAGTATTCATTTCTTATTGTTTGCATTCTCACCTGATTACAAAATAAACCACATTAGTTCAAGATTAATACTACTGCCAAATCCAAGAACAGAGCCTAGTTAGGTCTGAATTACAAGTCTCTAAGAAGTGAGTTCATTATACAAGTGCAGCATGAGTGGTTTCATCACTCCTCTTTGCAATGCGGCAAACAGCTGAAGGTATCAGCTATTCTGGCTGATTCAAGCTGCTCTTCTCAACCTATCCGGGAAGGCATCAAAAATCCCCAGCCGTTAACTGAACAATTATTCTTTATAGTATTATCATTTTTATTGCCTAAATGTTCAACATAACCACCCAACATGTTTTGAAAGAATCACTAAAATTCAGAGCACTTGCTCACCTGGTCTTAGATACTATTTTGGCTTTCACTAAAAAATAGTGTTTTCATTCCTTTAATATCTTGTTCAAAATAATACTCATAAAGTTAAACTTTCCCTGAGAAATCACAGACAACAACTAAATCAGAATCAACACCTCAGATGAATCAGCATCTGTCAGATATTTTCAGGACCCAAAAAAAAAAAAAAAAGACCAGGGCAAGGCTAAATAACTAAATAAAACATTAAACCAGACATTAAAATTCTAAGGAGAAGCCATCTGGAATATCAGTTTCTGTCCTTGTATCCAAGTACCTGATACTCAAGTCATTTCATGAATTATTACAATCAAAACCTTTCAGAAAAGTAAAACATTAACACCCAAATAACAGCACCAAAGTACTACCTCCAGTGCTTCCAGTGACTGTGATCAAAATTGAAAATGGACAAGCAATGAGGAGGGAAAAAAAGAAAAAAAAAGAGCAGGTCTGTGATTTTAGGTAACACAACTGTGAAAATGATAAACACAGAAATATTTTCTGCCATACTATGAAATTCCATCAGCACTCATTTATTTCCATTCAAAACGCTTGAACATTGGTGCATGGTTAAACACAAATATGTATCATCTAAGCAGTGAAAATATAATCCAGGCTTGAACAAATTACTTGTTTCAACATGATATCAATTACATTTTCCTATTTGGTGTGAAGGTTTCTTGGTACTGCCAGCTTTATACTCATATAAAATTTTGGAAAGTGACTTGATAACTATAAAAACATTTATGCTGAAGAGCTACATACTGTAATGTAGTAGAAGCCGATTTTCCTTAATGCAAGTCTTAACTGCACATTAAAAGCATTGGAACCACGCGTCATATTTTGCTGTTGTTGTTTGCACTTACTGTATAAACAGAACATTAAATTCAAGATAGAAACTAAGACCTTGGCTTTTTCATTAAGTTTCATAGGCAGTAAGAAAAAGCTTTCCAACTAAGACTGTAAGTTGCACAATGGTGCAAGGTTAAACAAGATTAACACCATTTAAAAGCTGTGCCTGAAGTTCCATACCCATGGTCCATCTTTGCCTGATGGAAACCAGTTTTTCACAGAGGCAATTATACCTTCAAGAAAGAAGGCACTTCCCAGAGCCAGAGCCAGGTGGAAGGCTCTGTGCCCAGAAGCCACCCTGCCTTTGGCACTACCCATGTCACTCCTTCCTGCAGCACCCACAGGGCAGCAAACAGGGTCCTTTCAAGACAGGATTAAAAAAATACACGTAAGTCTCCACATATCTACAAGCTCTATCAAGTTGCCTTTCTAAAAGCATAGGTGAATAAAATTTCAGAGGACCATTTAGAGCTAAAAGGAATGTGACGCCAACGAGAGCGTTAAACACAAGGAATGACATCTCTCCCCAACTCAGTGTTTATCACAATGTTTCATTCACGCACACAAAATAAGCTGGCAGCTTTGAAAAGGGATACTTCAGGGATAGGCAAGGTACTTCCCCCCAGGGAAATCACTCCTTTTAAGGTTCAGCTTCACTTTCTGCCAACACTAAGAGCTGTGGCTGCTGTTGGGAGCCCCATGAAGTAGCTGGGCCTCTCTGCACTGGCACCACATCCGACCCCGCTGTCTTTAGCCAATGTAAGCAGTCAAAGCAGTAGCCCTGGAGCCGGTTCTGTCCTCTCCACAAAGGGAATTGCCATGCCAGGCACATCTCACAGGAGCCTCACGAGGGTCGCTTGCTCCCAGTGATTTGTCACCTTCACTGAGCCGGAGTGTGTACCAGCCAACCGGCTGCAGATTACAGCTCCATTGTCCCAGTCACCCCTGGAGCTGCCAAGTCCTTAACTTTTAGTCTTCAACAGGATCACCCAAGGTCTTTTTTTATCCTGCTGATTGATTCTAGTGCTTTTCTTGAAGACCTCGCACTATTGGCCAATGGACTCCAGCTATGTATTTTCATCTTTATCATTGTAGCTGACAGAGGTGTTTTGTCTTTTAAATCTAAAATATCTCTAAATCTTGAGAGAAGTGATTTAGAGCCATCTATGCAGGAACAAAGCTAATGATAAAAACCACCTGAATAGAAACAGAAATTAATTGCTATAGTAATAGGTGATCTATAACTACAACACATCAATAAGATTAGATAAACAGACTGTTATCTTAATGAATTTGTCTATACAAGCAATTCCAGAGTCTTCCTTTATCATATCTTTCTTGTAAGCCACACATATCAGTTTACACACATGAAGCAGGTATTGATCTCTCTGGGAAAATGTGCTTAGATAGTACTATCAGAAATGAAAAAATAACAAAAAAAAACAGGAATATAGCAGAGCTGTCAGAATAGGGAACTGCTGCATTGCATTTTCTGTACACGCATATACTGGGTATGTTTTAATATTGGTTGTTGCTATCTGAAGTGTAAACACTTATCAGAGAGAAGAAAGCTGGAATGGCTTTGAGGCACAGAAAGAAAAATACTTTTCCTAAAATTTGCACAATCTCAGTTTTGTAAAACTAGCTCATTAGTAAAAAAACATTACACAAACAAACAACTATTGAGAAAGGTACTGACTAGCCCTCTCAACAGCCTTTGTCCTTTCCAGGGTTATAGGTGCGAGCTGTACTAAATTCCAGGACACCACCACTGCATTTGGACTAGAGGGTTTAATTCACAGCTTGTGAAGGTGTGAAGACAGGCTTCTTCTTCCCAGCTCCACATGCAGACGTGCTCTACTCCAAGCCTTCATTGCTATGAGAAGAGACAGAGGAACAAAACGTAGCTAAAATTTTTGCCACATACATTTTTGCTTCTCCTTAGCATAAAGGAGCAGTAAGTATGATTTAGCTTGCTACTAAGCTTCCAAAACTTCTGGAATACACTGGTGTCTTAAAATCCTTCACTGTTGCCACATTATTACCTTTGTTAACACTTGATTTAAACTATTATTTCACACTGCATACATAAAGCCCCAAACTAGGCTGAAGAGCAGAAAAACTGTATCCACCACAAGTCTGAGCCCTACACCTCAGACCTCTACATCTGCAGAAGGCCACCTACACCCTTCCAACAGCGGAGCCTCTAATCCTGAGAGGAAGTTGGATCTCACTATTACGATTGTTATGCACATAAAAGCCACACCATGCAGTATTCAGGGTTTGAAACATTTAATGTGAAACTGTCAGTCAATGAACACAACCCTAATAACAACTTCCTTTTCAGGCAACATAAAAAACATAGATATATTTGTAAAAATATATATTTTAAAAAATCAAAAATTCAATTGTACGGGTCTCCTTAGGTGTTTTCTACACTCTTTAAATCAAAGTCAAGTGAAAAAACACAACACTCAAAGGATAGCTTTTCCACTAAATCACTGCACAAAATGCAGATTCCACACATCTTACTGCTGGAAGTGTGGAATATTAGCAAAACTCAAAGCCAGGTCTCTGTTCAGCTGTACCCATGAGAGTTTGGGAGGAGGGCTACTTGCATATATCTATTTCATTGCATATCCAGAGATCTTTATATAATTGTTTTATTAATTATTCCTGGCCATTAAGAAAAAGGATCTTTAAATTGAATTTCTTTCTAAAATCATTATTGCTTATTCATGCACAATTATCTTACCATTGCCCATTGTTTTCTCAAGTCAAGTTTTCATTAGAAAAACAATGCATGTGTGAAAGGGTCCTTGAAGTGCAGTCAGACCTTTTGCAGGCGTTTGTGCTAATTACCAGAGATTCTTTTGTTATCAACCCGGACGTTAATGACAAAAGAAGACAAGTGTAGAGTCTATTTTGCTTGAGCTAATTACTAACCATTCCCCATTCAATTTATGCTCCGAGGAGTACAATAATCATGACACAGTGCATTAGCTCTGTCCCAGGCAGTTTCTGCCATGCTGAGTGTTAATTGTCAGGACAGATTCCAGTCAGGAATAACAGGCTTGTCTGCTCACCAGCGGTGCTCTAGCAATTTCTTCTGTGCAATAAGACAGGCCCTTTTAATTTTTTATGTAGGAGAATACCAGAAAATTTCCTCTTTTATAGAAGAAAATGGCATGGCTCTCAGTGGCTTACAATTTTTACTATTAAATACTGTACCTAGTTAGAAAAGATTAATGAACCAGAACTAAGAACCAAAGAACATGAACGAAACTGAACAACACACCTGGACATTTTTTTAAAGTATATATTTTGGGAAAATATATCAATACAACTAACTGAGCTGTGTACTTTGCACCAAAAGCAGGGAGCTTAGAGGGCTAGTCATAGGTAGTAAGCCATTTCAGATTATCCAAAACCCACTGAATTTGAAAAGGTTTTAGTGGGTTTAGCATTGCTTCAGGGTCTTTGCGATCTTGAAAATTAATGGATTTATGGTAAATCCTCCAAAAATCATTTCACAGAGTGTAATGAATAGTGATAGATATTTCAAAGTCATTAGTCTCCCCTATGCTATGCTTTGGCGATATCACACTCTAAACTAAAAGCACCTGCTCTATAATGATCTAATGTATCATCAAGTCTGAAGGGGTAAATGGAAAAGAAGGCTCATTTCTCCTCTGTGCCCATGCTTCTTTAACAAATTATCTTGAAAACCCAAAGTGCAGCCACACAAAGTCTGCTCATAAATTTCTTCAGAATGTCACGTGGCTAACAATGTACTGTCATGCCATCCTAAGAAACTTCACACATAAACAAGGAAAAAAATGTTTTAGCAATCCTCAGTATAGTGGTTGCTCTAACAGCTCTATTTATTAATTTTCCTGGTCCAGTCTGCAAGGTTATTCAGTATGATCAATCCAGAATAACACTGTTTGGGCCGAGGGGCAGGAAAATGCCCTGATAAAACAGTGAGTGCTGCTATTGAGTTATTAGATCTTAAAGGTACCAAAGCCTTCTTATTATCTAAATGCTAATGGAGACATAACCAAAAGTGCTCTTCCACCTGCTGTTAACAAGGAAATCATCTCCTTCTGAGGCAAAATGTTTGAAGTTTGTATTTTGCCACATGCTACTATCACAAAGCCATGTCATGCAAGATTAGACAGGTTCCACAAATCAGCACAAACTTTCCCAAACCAGCAGGAGAACAGCAAGAGCACAAACTTGTGCAGTGTGATCCACAGCAAGGTGCCTGAAGGTCTAGAGGGTTTATCCTGCCTGAACACCACTCTCACAGCATGCTGCGCACTGTAGTGGTGCCTTTCAAATATGGAGAGAGATGCATTCAAATATAGATCTCTGTAGAAAAGCATCTGCTGCCTCTTGCAAGCCACAGCACAACTTTCACAGACTGACATTTCATTTTCCAGTTTAGTGCAGAGGCTTTCTTTACTTTAGGAAAAATATATTCAATCCTGATCTACAAAACAGAATCTGTATCAGGAAAAAAAAAAAGGCATTTTATTATATAAAATTGTTGACTTACTTGTGCCTGTAAAAGTGAAGTTAAAAGGACCACGGTTCTCCTAGCAAAACCATAATTTCCATGGCTGACAGTTCAAAACCTGTAGTATCATGTTTTTAGCAGTGTCCAATCACTCATTAGTAATGGTGGTCTCAGTCACACAATATAACCCCATGTTCAGAGTTACACAGAAACGGAGGTGTGAACTTAGAAGGCTGATATCTTTTTCTTTTATCTCTATCATTTTCTTTTATCTCCTCTCCTCTCTGATGCAGCACCAGGAAGTTTCTCTGCACTTTGCTTCTGCATTTACAGTCATCAAACAGTGAACTGCTTCTGGTGTCCTTGCTGTAACAGGTGGGACACGCTCATTAATTTGTAACTTAAAAGCAGAGGGAAGAGAAATAGCTAATTGTAGCTGCCAGAGGTGGCATTTCCATAAACTGCAGCACACACACACATCCCTGTAGCTTCATCTTTTCAGTGTGGTACCTCCTTGTTTGATGCAGCTGAACTATGCAAGGCAGCCCCATAGTATGAGTTTCAGTATAGTACAGCAGGGAGGAACATCATAACAAATGAATCATCAGAGCTCTTCCAAGCGGCAAGACCTCCATTTTCCTCGTTTACATTTCAAAAGGGTCTGCAGTTTGAAGTAGTAAAGAAATCATTTGCTTTTGCAAGATAAGTGCTTTTCCAAGTAGGAAACTCGGTGGCAATTCCGAAAAGTGTTCTGATTATAATTTTTGTCTGCATTAGAACAGACACAAAAGACTTTTAGAATCTCTCCATCAAAAGTTACCCCGTATTCGGCATTTCTGCAATTTTGACCATGTACTGCTCCCATGGAACACTGGGTGTACATGCTCTGCTGCCTTGAACACTTGGCAGAAACAAAGTGTTCTTTAAATAGATGTTTGTATGCTACAATACAGTTAATTGTGTGGAATAAAAATACCTCCAAGACGCATTGTCAGAAGCAGCAAAGAATGAGAAGATTTATATAATCTTGTCCCTTGAGATTCCTCTCAGAAGTTTTTTGGGGAGAAAGTTTTTGGAGCAATTTGGAGCATTGTCCACTGATGAGCTTCTGAGCAGAAGGAAGAGTTGGTGCCTCCAAGCTACTGCCATCTATTTGTACAGTAGGGTTCTTACCGCTCATATTTCTGTAAGGCAGGATACTCTAAATATTATAATGGCCCATCAGTGGTCCTAAAGGAAGGTGAGGAAAGAAGCAGAGCATGTTCTCACACTGTCTCTCACCCACACAGTCACTCCCTCTCTCTCTGCCTGGAGCAATGAATTCCCACACTAGAGATGACAGTGAAGTGACAGTCAGTAGTACAACCTTTATTGCTCTGTATTTGGGCAGGAGTACATGGATCTCATCACAGGGCCCAGCACAACTTGGTTTTGTTTCTTATTCATCTGCATAACAAAAATTAAGCCTCAAAAAATCAACTTTCAATCATTCACTCTTGGGTGTGACACTTCATCACAGCCGGCCAGGCTATTATTACATGTTCTTCCTATAATTAAAACTCCAGCTAGAGGGAACAAAGACACCAAGGATTCCCACAATTCAGCACACAGTAACATTTCTAGCAAGACCTGGTTTTCATCATGCTCACGAGTCCTTATGACAAAGGCTGTCATGAGAACAGGTAATTGCAAAACAAATTCATTTCCTAATGCTGAAAGGGATCAAAAAGAGGGTGTTACACTTTAAATTGTTGCTACTAATTCTTAAATTTTCTTTTCTTCAAACGCTGTAGCTGCCAAAATTCAGGCTTCTCATTAACTGTATCCAGGTAATTATAGAACATTTTGATTGGAAGAGACAAGGGAACAATACTTTTAAAAGCAAGGAAGCAGAAAATCAGAGCGGCTCAGTGATCTCCCTGTAGCCATCTTGTTGACTAATTTTGGAAAAAGGAAAATTTGCAAAATGGACTGAGACTCTGTCCCCCAGATGTAACAGAAAGCAACTGAAAGTTGGCTCCCTCTGTCTGGGAGATTACATTATGCCTTCAGTCAAATTCATGGGGTGTGGATTCCTCCTCTCCTCACTGTTTACCTGGAACAGTATTACTCTAATTACTTCATAAATACATATTTGCATATAATGAAGCAATTATGTACATCATTTAGTCACTCTAATTGAAGTTATCAAATACTAAATTATCTTGTAATTTGCAGGGTTCAGATCTTTAATGCCGTGAATGCCCTAGATAACTCCATGACAATACAATGTTGAGTGGGAGGCAGTATTAAAATTAAAAATATTGAAAAAGATCTAATAATCAAGGTAAAGTTCTCATGAAAGCAAGTCCAACTGGATAGTAAATATTACATGACATTCAAATATATCACATCCAATGAAATCCATCATGATAGCTTATTCCAACAGATTATTCCTTTCAGGTGTGGTTAGAGAAATTCACTGAGACAAGAGTCATCTTCCTTTTAATGCTGTTATGGCACTCTCTTGGCCTATGCAGTAGCGAATTCCAGCACAGAACAGCCTGAGTCCAGCATCCAAACACCTGCTTGGAATTTAGGAAAAACCCCTCCATACAAAGCATCCTCTTGGGTGCCCTGACTTGAAAGCCTGAGACAGACTACAAAATAAAGATTTGCACATCCTTAATTGGAATTGCTTCAGATACAAGCTAACATCTTGAAAAACAGAGTTTATAAACACTTCTTTAGGATCTACAAAATCATCAGCGTCCCATTCTCATTCTTTCTACCTCTAGAGAAAGTCTCTGTCTAAAGCAATGAGCTTTAAATAAAGAATTGATTTGATGCATGTGAACATTTCTGGCAATTGTTGTTTCCTGGGAAACAATGGCAACTCCTCTCAGCGCACAGCTCCACCATCAGCACACCCACCTTGCTCAGAGCTTCACCTGGCGTACAGGACTAAGTACTGAATTCACTTAGGAATTGACTGATCCGCTTCAGCCTTTCATTTGCACTGTCAAATACATTTAAAGGTTTATTGGGTGTTTCCTCTCCACTGCATCTGTATCTTTTCATATCTGTATTCCAGATAATCATTATTGCATTATCCCATCACATTTGCATTTGATTATCATGGCACACAGGTGGCAAAACAGTACAAATCAATCAGGAGAGTCTGTTTTCACAAGGAACTGCTTTGTTTCTTCACAAGAAAACAAAATAAGTATTCTTGGAAAACCGTGAAGTACATTTTAACAGGTCATGTTTGAATTTGAGAACCAAAGACTGGCTATTCTCAATGTCAATTTGAGAAAATCAATGAAAAGAAAAATGAAAAAAAGAAAAAAAAAGAAATAATCCTAAAAATATTTCCATCTCAAAGCTTTTCATGTGGAGGAAAACCTATTCACCAATCTTTACTTAGCAGTGAAGAAGAAGAATTAAACTGAAAAGATGAAGTTTGGAGATTTGCTATGTTCAGGGAGACTCTTATGCTGTTTTTATTTACCACCAACAGGAAAAGCACAATGCAGATATCCTTGTACACTCCTGCACACTGAAAGTGCACAGTGCCTACACTGAAATCCTTCCATGTTATAAGAATTGACAGGACACCACAAGGGTTAGGTACCTCAATGATCAAAAATGTTGTTGTTTATGTAAACAGGAAAGTACATTTCATATTTCTGAAAGCTGAAGCCCAGGTTCTGTTTTTACTCTAGCTAACAGTAAAATGTGGAATTTGGTGGGGGTGGTGGTGATGGCATGGCCCATCCTGGAGATGGGATCCTGTGTTTTACAAAGCTTGAAGATAATGTATAATGGCAAATCCAGCCTTTGCTCTTTTGTTCTACCTCAGACAGTGGAAAACACTGCAGAAGCAGTTAGTGCACACGCAGTACTCTTAAATCACACCCCATAGCAGATTTGGACTTGAAATTATTGCACATTTTGCTTTGCATCCACAAATATTGAAGCTTAAAATAAGTCTTGGCAATTAACAATTCAGTATGTTCCAAGGTTACAGCTGGTGGAACTGCTTTCAAGTGATTTATCAGCCTTTTAGTGATACACCCAGAGTTCTGTGAGCATGAACCCCATTGCAGCCACACACTGCCTGGTGATCCATTCTCCTTATCATGGCAATGTTGTCTTGAGATTCAAGGGGAAAAAAATGGACTTGGAGTGACATGCATATCAGAAACAGCAAAATGCTTTTGAACGCAGTAAAACAAGCCTTATTTATCAAGCTCCAGATTTTCTTTGCATCTCTGAAGTGCCCTTTCCTTAGGAAACAATGTCATTGTCTTATTTAAAGCTGGTTTCTGTTGTTCCTCCTGTAGTTCACAAATACTGTATCAATTTCCCCGACGGGAAACCAAGCTCAAAGCAATCAGACCTGACTTGGTTTAAATTCAAAATACAAACCCAAATGTACTGATTGCTGTGTTTCTATTAGCAAATAGAAAATTTCATCTTAAAACAGTGAGGAAATTAAAACTTCTTGGTCTTCTCTTTTGCAGAATTGCCAAAGCCTATAATGACACAAAAATTCCAACTACCAAATATTTTCTGTAGAAAAGCTCTGCAGAAAATATTAATTGAATACATTTGAGTAACTTAAATGTCATCAGTCAAGAACTTTTGATAGCTCCCCAGTCCCTTCCAGGGAAAGACACACAGATTTATGGAGCAATGCCTCACAACTGGACTTCCATGGCTGCCCAGCAAACCTGCCAGGCTGAGTGCCCTGCAGGCAGGGAGCTGGGATTCCTGGGGCAGTGCAGTCCAGGCAAGCTCCTCCCCATGCCAGCAGTGTCCCAGAGCCAGGGTCCACAGCTCCCCTGTCCCTCTTGAACCAGATTAAGTCAGCAAGAGCACAAAAGCTGGAAAGCACTTTTAATTCAGAGTATTTTGAGACAGAGAATTTTGGCATGGCCAAGGCAATCTGAGTTGAAACAAAATAAATTATTGAAAAGAATTCTTTACTTTTGAAGAAATTCCAGAGCTGAGAAAAGCCGACACAAATCTCCAGTTTATGGATCTGGGAACACTGGGTGAAGTGACCAGGCCGCAGCCAGTCCACACACAGATCAGCATGATACCTTTCCTTCCTTAGAACAATCAGCCAGCAGGGAATATTCTCAGCAATTGCTCATGGAAAAGCAGACACTGAGACTAGCCTGTTTCAGCCATCCTAGATTACCTGCCAGCTGATTTACCTGCCTAACCTATACAGGTCACTCTAGAGTGCTCCTCTAAAAGTACATGAGAACAATATCCTTCTCTCCCACCTTTTCCAAATTAAATCCAAGGGGAAGGAAGAAAAGAAACTCATTTTACTTCTAGTTCAGCATTGCCTGACTCTACTTCTTACCACATGATAGTGGGATATATCTATAGACCCAAAAAATAAAATATCTACAGATCTCAGCATGGTCCCTGGTCTCAGCCTGCATTCCATCTCTAAGAGAAGTTAGAACTGCAATGTTACTTCTGTTTGAGGCAGCAGACAAAATAAATAGATTGTTAACAAATGTTAGCAGTTTTTTCTGTTTCACCATTGCTTATATCAATAAAGAGAAATGTTTTAGACTCTGGGGAAGAGAACGGGGACTGCTTGGTTGGAATCTAGTTAAAAGGTTTTCCTCACCTTAGATCACGTTGGAGCTATAAACCTGAGTTTGCTAGCAACAGCTATAATTCAATGGAGCCTGGGAGAAGGGGGCAAGGAAAAAGAATGTTTAATTGTTCCTCAATAAACTGTTCCATAGCATTACTGCAACAAATCAAAGCTGCTATCACAGAAGGAGGAAACTTATTTTAAATAATGACAATTTGAGCTTCAAGAATCAGGGTCCTCAGAAACTACAGCCTCAAATCTCAGTCACAGTACCTCTGATCTCTTCAAAAGCTTTAAGGATATTTAGTCTATGCTGCTCAAGGATTCCTCAGATAGTTTGGCAGAGACAGCAAAGCAACTTGGTTTTGCCCTCCAAAGCCATATAATAAAGCACTAATAAGAATTCCCCAAGTGTGATATCAAGATGCCAGTGTTTCTCTGAGAAAGCTTTTATCTTTTTAGGGCACATTTTTTTTCCTATATAGACAAGCAGAATGGGATTTTCAAAAGAATTCACTTTAGCCTGACTCAGAGAAGAAAGTAAAATTTCTAGTGATTTCAGAGAGATGAGATGAACAGCTACTTCTGAAAAGTCTTCCTGTACCCTACATAGTGTTTGAAACCACCACTGAAGGAGGCATTAAACACAGCAAAAATAGAGCAACCTCCTCAGTCAGGAGACTTAAACCACATATGGACAGGACATCCAATGGACAGGACAAAAAATCATGAGCAGAGAGAAAAGTTGGCAGCTCTCATAATTGTATCTGATATCACTGTTAAGTGAAATCTTAACAGAAAAATTACAGCAGTATAATAAAATACAACATTATTTTACATTTTGGGCATATTTCCTATGAAAAAAAGAAACCAAGATCATAGAACAGAGCATATCTGGGAGGTGCATGGCATTCACTTTCAATCTAATCACATCAGCATGCACTGCAGTTTTGACAAATTTATTAAGCCTAGATAAAAGTGTTCATTAATAAAGACTGAACAGTTGTTTTTTCAGGCAAAGCCATCATGCATTACATTGTGGAAATAGAAAATTTATGCTAAGCATTAAAGACAGAATAAAAAATATGGAGATTGCTTTATTTCTCTTTTCTAAAACTGTCAACTGTTAATGATCTTTCAGAGGTAGAATTACTTCATCTATAAAGCAGAAATCTGCCTTAGACTACTGCTTCAAAATTATGCTTCTAGACAAAATTCTACCTTTGAGCATTATATGGTAGGCCAAGGTAAATATTTTACGGTGGAGAAACTGAGTAAAAAAATGACAAGGTGGGCAGTTTCCAGTTCTAATGAATATTAATCAATAAATAAACTGTTAAAGCACTTCAGCTAAAAGTTGCTTCAGGAATATAGCTAAAGCTATCAGTGATCTTCACAACATGGCAAGATGCTGAAGATGAGAATGGCCAAGCCTAGGATTACATTTCTGTGGCAGAATATATGGGTGAACATTTCAAACTTTGCTTCATGAAATTAGAAAAACCAAAAATAGAACCTTGCTGCTTCTGGAAGAATAGTTCAAAACAAATCATTCATTCAATTAATTTCACTTTACCTATTCACAAATTGCCTGCAAAACACTTATCATTTTCTCCAAGGTGCTACTTCATTTAATTCACTGTGTAATTTCAATGAATAACTTTTCAGCTGCAGATTGTGACAAGTGTTCAGTATCCATAACTTGAAAAGCGTTGATTAGCTCTGACTGATCTGGGGATGATTGATGCCAGAACAGGAGTTGGTCCTGCCCACAGCCCTCTGCATTTATTCCTCCTGTGTAACCTGGCACCACTAAACTACCCAAAGGCTGAGCTACATCTGCTAATTTACCTGCAGTAGTTCAAATGCAGCTTTACAATGAGCATAAACACTTTTCTGTTTAAACTTGACTGCAGGAACTCAACTTTGCTTGCAGATAGATAACCACACATGGGTAGCTTATGTCTGAATGACTATTTTTCTCTGGATGGAAGTTTGAAAGTAGCTCAATCTAGCAAGACCTGATGAAATCAGCATAACTGATTTCAGTAAATGACACCTCTTACTGGGAATAGCCAACAGCCCAGACAGATCCCAGAACTGAGCAAGGTTTCTGTCTTGCTTCTTCTGACTGCTACCAGAAATAGACCATTAAAACCCATAAAGCCAACCAGCAGTTTGTGGAGAAATCTCATGATCATGTCTTGCCAGAAAAAATAAGCATGATGCAAATATTTCAAAGTGAAAGCCTTTAGCTATTTAGTGGTAAGAGCTGAGTCACACAGTGGCTGTTTAACTGCTTGCACACAAAAGTCTGGGTAACCAATATTAGTTATGTCTTTAAGAAATTAAGCATTTGTTATACTGTGCCATCAGCCAGTGTGTTTTCCCATTTACTAAGCAGCAGTCTTGGTTATCTTTGAGAGTTGAAAAGTAGGGCATTCCACAAAAGAGGTTTTAGGAAGAAAATCAAAACCAAATCTCTCCTGCCTGCAGAGCCAGAACCGCCTCCTGTATCCAGTGACAGAGCCATGCTCTCACTGAGCTCTTCAGCCACCGCCTCAATTTGCCACCTCCACTGCTGAGCTACCTGCTCTGTGAGCTCCAATTAATGATCTGTCAGGTGCCTCCTCTTTGGCACATGACACACCAGCTACACCTTTCAACAACTGACCTTCTGCTCCTCAGTCTTCTTTCTTCTTTCAGGACTAGATTTCAGTTTCACTGTCATTATGTTATGTTGTTCTGTGCTGCTTTTTCTGAGAATCCATTTCCCTCCATATCTCTCACCTGAGTCGCAGTGCTCACCATCTTTAACTCTTACCAGTCCTACTCTCACCCCTGCAGCTTTGCTGGTCTCCCACACCACAGTTCTTGCCTCTTCATCCTCCTCACACACAGCACCCAACCTGAAATGCACCTTCACCTGCTGGCTGTCACACAGCACCAAGCTGTGCTCCTCCTCTGGAGAGCTCAGCCTCTGACAAGTTGAATTCCATAAATTTCATACACACCTTCTTCTACTTATTGCACATCTCCACATAAAATACTTAGTGGACCTACAGGTCAGAGGCCACTGTAGACCATTTACCTAGATCTTAATATCTTTCCTTATGGAAACCTTTAGATTTCCCCACATATCAAATAATTTTCCCATATGCTTGTCCATAGATTGTTTCCAGACAAACTACAATACCAAGAGGATCAAGGATTGAAGCCATTGAGGCAAATAAATGAGTTTAACTGGCAAAAATTCCTGCTTTGCCCTGAGGCTGGTGAGCAGTTTGACTCTGACAGCATGAATGTGACAGGTCCACGAGGCCTGGGGGAGTCTGGCTCTTTGTGCACCAGTAGGGCTTGTTAGACATGTGGGTGGCCTCTCAAAGGCACTTCTGAAGAAACTAAACCAGTAAAACCAGCAGGTGCTGAGTGGCTGGGAGAGGAACTCCTCAGCTGGGCAATGAAAGGATGAGTTTGGCTCACGCTCCCTGTGTTTGGAGCCTACGGAAGGTGCTGCAGGTGGGCTTGCAGAACATGGCTCCCTGCTGGACCATCCCTGCACACAGCTGTCCTCCTGCCATTTTCCATGTGCAGACAAAACATCCTTAGAGATATTCTCCTTTGAGTTGATGTGCAATAAAGTGTCACAGTGATGCAGGAAACAAATTTTTTGTATTTGTCACTACAAAGATATGAGCCAATGCTGGCAAAATACCATGATCCGAAGCAAGAGGCATCTGCACATTGTTTTCAAGACACTGACAGACTTCAAAAATTATCAGTCAAAATAAGATGCTTGAGCAAAACAGCTCAGTTACAGAACAGCGTTCCTCTAGATTCAAAAATGTGTCTCACTTGCAGTACCATTCCACTGGAGTTAGTGTGACTGGTTGCCAAGAGGAGTTATCATCAGCTTGGCAATGGCGTGACATCACATGACGTTCTGGCCCAAACAATCTGCTCTGCAAGTCCTCCAGGACATGGAGTGTCTTTGGAGTCGCACAGGAGCAAAAAAATCATAGAAAATATTCAAATTATTTCATAAACCTAATTTTAAGACACAAAAAAACCTCACAAAAAACAACAACCAAATGTTTTAAAAGAGTGGTTGCCTAATGTTTTCTGACTATTGGATGCTCTACAAAGTCTGACTGGATGCTCTGATACATCCAGCCAAGATTAAGAGGAAAAATTTAAAATTGCATAAATATGCTGGTTTGAAAGCAAAATTAGTGAGACTTTAAGTCAGAAATATAATTGAATAGGAAAAAGTAAAATATATGCAAGTAATATAAAGAAAATAAAAATTATTGACAGAGTCAGAATATAACTTGATACCTTGCTAGTTAGGGTTGTGGCAGTAGTTTAGATGAGGTGGTCTTGTTGAAATAGTGATCTTGTAGATAGGTTTGGTAGCTCTTGTCTTCTGGAAACCAGTGGGTCAGGGCTACTTGTTTTGTTTCAGTTCCTACATTATATCCAGGTGGGAATGCTTGGCTCCTCCCCCTGGGTGGAGCATCTCACAATGGGATTATGTAATTTTATGAGTTATGTGGTGGATCCTCACAATGGGCTGATGTCATTGTATGAGTCATGGGGTGGGTCCTCACAATGGCCCATTAAACACAAAGGGCTCCCGGAGGGAGTTATCTATGACTCATAGGGCAAGGTGTTAATGGCCCATTAACAGGAGATAGTCCAGGGGAGGAGGCAAAGAAAAACATTGCCCCTTCTTTGTTTCAATAGTTAATGAAGATGGAGATAGAATATAGACTCTCTGGCATATTTTATATTGTAATTTAGGACATAATCCACCCCTTATTTTATCACCATTTACATTATACTCAAAATTAATATCCTTTTATAGATATATATATATAAATTGAGTGAAATATTACACAGAATTTTTACTTATAATTAGCTCTTTTTGTGGTACACAGCGGGTTTTCCCATTTTTTTTGCATTACCTACTAGGTGCAACTAGGTCTTTGAGCAAAAACAATCCCANGCCTTTAGGGTAGTCTTAAGGAGTCCACTGTATTGTTCAACTTTTCTGGCAGCTGGTGCATGATAAGGGATATGATATATCCATTCAATACCATGTTCTCTGGCCCAGGTGTTTATAAGGCCATTCTTGAAATGGGTCTTGTTGTCTGATTTAATTCTCTCAGGGATGCCATGTCTTTACAGGACTTGCTTTTTTAGGCCTAAGATGGTGTTTTGGGCAGTAGTGTGAGGCATAGGGTAGGTCTCTAACTATCCTGTGGTTGCTTCTACTATGGTCAGTATGTAGCGCTTGCTTTGGCGCGTTTGGGGAAGGGTGATGTAGTCAATTTGCTAGGCTTCCCCATATTTGTACTTTAAGTATCGTTTATTGTATTATAGAGGCTTTATTTGCTTGGTTTGTTTGATTGCAGTGCAGGTCTTGCAGTTGTGGATGACTTGTGAGATGTTGTTTATAGTCAGATCTACCTCTTGGTCACAGGCCCATCGGTATGTTGCATTTTTCCCTTGATGACTAGAGGCATTATGGGCTCAATGAGCTAGGAATAATTTTTCTTTGTGTTGCCAGTTTAGATTCATTTGTGATACTTTTATTTTGGCAGTTCGGTCCACTTGCTCGTTGTTGTGATGCTTTTCATTAGTTTGACTCTTGGGTATGTGCGCATCTATATGTCGAACTTTTATAGTCAGCTTCTCTACTCGGGCAGCGATGTTCTGCTAGATCTTAGCGGCCCAGATGGGTTTCTTTCTGCGCTGTTAGTTGGGTTTTTTTTTAGCGATCCAGCC
>VXBU01012381.1:0-13759 GCA_013400315.1 Bombycilla garrulus
CGTGGGAGGGGTTTGCTTCCCACCCCGGCACCATTCCCGGGGGGGATCGGGAAGGGTCCGTTCCTCCCCCCAGCCCCGCAGGGCTTGGTAAAGAGAGTAACTTCAGCCCCGGCCATGCCCCCGGACCCGTGGGAATCAGCCCAAGCCCTGGCCCCGCCCTGGTCCCCATGAGAACTGGCCCCGGCCTCGCCCCCGAGACCCGCCCCCTGTCCTGGCCCCGCCCACGGCTCCACTCCCTGTCCCGGCCTTGGCCACGGCCCAACTCCTTGCAACATTCCTGAGTGGGGTTGCAGGATGACGTGATGCGGGGGGCGCAGGGAGGGATGGGGGAGGGAGCCCGAGGGAAGGAAGGGGTTTTGAGATTGGAGGGGCTTGGGGGAGGGGAGAAGAGAAGCGAAGGGGTTAGGGGAGGAGATAGGGTATGGGGGGAGGTTTTGCCATGTGGTTGTCGCCATGATGACCAGCCACATGGCTAGCACTGCATGTTGCANCGTGGCTGGCTCCCCTCCCCTAGCGCCCGTCTCCCGCACCCAGGGCCCCCCTTTGCACAGGGGTTACTTACCCTTTCCTGGGAGACTACAGCCCGCCATAATTGTAAGAATGTTTTCTCTTCCGAAGTCAATCTGCATGGGCAGCAAGCAGATTTTCCAACTTCATCTCCTGTAGTTCTTGCTGTGTAAAAAACGGCAGATGCTAGGGAGCAATTGACGACCCGAAGACCAATAAATCCATGGGTGGATATCCAGATGAAAACGTGGAGTCTCAGAAGCCCCACGACTTTGGGTGCCGACTGTAGCTGTTCTCTTGGTCCCAAAGAATAAATTGGCAAGCCTTTGGCTTAGGAGAACTGCTACAAGGACGAGGAAAGAAGGACACTCAATTCCTGTTTCTGAAGAGTTCTGGTTTAATTTAAAACTTCATCCCTAGGCAGAGAATGAGGGGAAGGGAAGGAGCAATTTGCCTGCCCAGGAGCAGAGAGAAGAGAGACCCGAGTCACGTGTCCCGGGAAGTTTTATCCCCTAGGGGACGCTGGGAAGAGGGACCACTGGCCAATTGGGACAGAGGGAGAAGCTACATCCCAGGGGTGGGGGGGAAAACAGGACCCACCACCAGAGACAGTGTTGGGAAGAGTACAGCCAGAAACCTTAGTGCAAATGTCACATAAATTCAGTGCATCCAAAACCCAGTGTAAACAACAAATGTCCACCACAACAGATGCTGAAGTAGAGATGAATAACCAGTGTTCATTTTGGAATGCATACAGCAATGAGGTGCTAAAAGTGGATATATATAGTTTTATATCCACAGAGCTTGTGTTTTCTATGTGTACATCTTAGTTTCAATTCTTGACAGTAGTTGAATTTTGGGTATCATTGGTACATCTGGTGCAAAAATCTGGTTAAAAATCCTTAGCAGCATCTAAATCTTTCAGTACTTCTCTCAAACAGTCAACACCAGCACACAAACAGGAAATGCAATCATCGGTGCTGTTGATACAGAGGAGAATCTTAGCAGCAGTCAGAAAAGAGCCAAAATGGGTGTGATACAACCATGCTGCTTCATAGTGAGAGGGGGGTAAATTTTCTTAGAATAAAATCTTCATTTTATAATTCTGTACTTTAACAACATTACATGTGTTATAAAACTAGGGGCAACCTAAATTCAGCAGTACATGGTGCTACATAAATTTAATATGAAAACAAATTAAAATAACCATATACATGAGGCCTTAAAATTAGCAAATTAAATAGAAACTGAATTGGTAAAAATTACAATTTGGAAGCTTCATAGAAGGGTGACTTAGAGAGGGAGGTCAGATTTGGTAATATTTTTAGTGAGGAAAATTCAAATGTGTTAGCAATAACTGCCAGAAGACCAATACATTCAAAAAATATCCCCTGCATCTTGCAAGATGACTTGTATGTATAATATTAATTATTTTAATAATAAAGAGCATTAATAATGTTCACTGCCACTCATTGTTTTTACTTATGTCAAAGCAAATCATATGGAAACTGAGATCTTACAGTAGTGGGAAGTTTTCTGTGACTACCAGAAAGACAGCCTCCATAAGTGTCATTAAAAGGGAAAGGGAATCTGAGAGGGTGTACTGTACTCAGTATTTTGGTGTCAGGCTTGATGAGACTTTCCATGCTTCCATGTGCAAGTGTATAAGATATCTTGGGACTGAAGAGCATTAATCAATGCTTAGGATAGTTGTGAAATCTTTTTTATTATGTGTGGATTTGGCGCCAATACCTATAGTTAAGGTAGTCTAACTGTTTCCACTATAATTCTGTTTTCAGTTGCTTATAAGTAAGAACATTTTGGGCTGAAACTTTCCATGCTCAATGTCTGCTTCTGGTTAATTGTTATTTTTCTTTAGTGTATGTAGTTCAGGAGCTTTTTTAGCTTGAAGTTGAGGAAAAATACATGGTTCAGTGGAATATGTGCCCCAGTATAAATAGGGAGTGATGGAGCACAAGTCAATCACTTGTATCATGTATTGTGGGATTATGCATCAAGTTTGATGGCACTGATGGAAGCAAATGGCCAATAATGCCTTATTAATAGCTGCAGATATCTTTTATAAAACCGTGTGAAATTATTTACTTATTTTTCTATCATGAGGTTTGAACATTTCTGTCTTCTGTAGTTAATTTGAAATATTAGGAAAAATAGTCACAGAAAAGTGATGACATCGGCCAATCCATGCAAAACATGTGAAGAAAACATCTCTATTTGTGTAAGGCCTAATTAGGTATCTTAGATATCAATGTCTTTTTGTTTGTTTGTTAGTTGTGTTATTTTCCTGTGATCTGTTTGTAAAATGCATGCTTCAGCTTAAAGCCACAGCAGCAACAAAGGGTTTTCCTTGAAACTGGTATTGCTTTTCTGATCCCTGTGCAAAAGCTGCTAACAAGGAGAATTCTTCTGTTATTCTTCATGTGTTTATGATTTTCTTCCCCCTCTTTCCTATCCCAGGTGGCTGTAGGAGTGTAAGTATATGGCTGTGAGTTGGACTGGGTGGCAATGGGAACAGATGGGAACAAGTTTCCTTTGAAGGCATAGTGTGAGAAAACAGAATTTACAGTGAAACTCTGCAGATAAAGTGTCAATTTTTCTAGCACACTCTGTCTACCAATGCAGTAGAATTAAGTAATTTTTCATGTGTATACAAATTCCTTCACTCAAGGAAGGGCCTTCGCCATTCTTCCCTGTGTCTTGGTATGAGTCTAGGGAAGAAAGCAGAAGCTTGTGTATACTTGTAAGGTGCTAAATATACTGTCACACTCTGGGTTACTGAAACAAAGTGTCTTCAAATGTCAAGTGAAAGGAAATACAAGTATGTGGTTATGGGTCCAGGAAAATTCTTTGGCAGTTATTGGTACAGGTAAATTATTTTTTCTTTTGGCTGACCCTTAGCAAGAAATGGAAAGGAAATACCAAAATCTACTGAATCAGTATTTTTATTAAACAAAATTCATCTTAATATTAAAAAAAAAGGATTGACTTTGGCTGCAGTCTAAAACATTATATACACATGTGCATTTTGGGTATTGCTGAGTGCTTCCTAGACTGTTTCGTTTTCTTTTTCATTACATTTGGTTTGCTGAAATTCTGTTCTTCCTTTGTCATTGATTTCATATTTTCAAGCTTTTAAAAATTCTTCTGTAGCTAGTGTTATGGTATCATTTATAATTCAGTTACTGTTTTTTTTCTTTTTTCTTTAGACAAGACTATGCTAAAATAATCTAGTGAGTATAGAATAGAAAAGCCATTTGAATGACATCAGAACATGCAGCAAAACTAAAATGATGGCAGACTACAGCAGAAGAATGTTTATACTGGAGTTATTCCTCTTATTATGAGTGTTAGTTCTGTTAAAATACAATTCTCTTTGGGGTTTATGTTTTGTTTTGTTTTTAAACTTTTAAAGTTAAAAATAAATGTACTTTCAATCTTTAATCAAGTTTGTTGGAGTCCAAGGTGTTCCCCTGGCTTCCCAAAAAAGGATTATCATCATTGCAGGAAGAATTACAAGTCACAGAAAATAAGTAGGTATAAATTAGATTGTTAGAAGGTAGAAAAGTGAATCTGTAACGTAGTTATGATAAGAAGCTTAGAGTTAAGATGGAAGATTTTTAGGCGTGGTATGTCTTTTCTCCTTCATTTCATCCATCTTTGAGTTAGGATGGCATTTCTGGATTGGTTTGAGAAAGAACTGGACAGAGCAATGTAAGGGTCATGTATTGGAAAAGAAATTGTAAACATTGAGTACGTAACTTGTAATATAAAAGATAAGACCTGCCTTCTGGGCAGGCAGAGTGCCTCTGACCAGCTTGCTAGACAGACCTCTGTAACTCAGAGAGAAAATTCCTTAGATAAGAAAGAATAAACAACCTTGTAAACCTCAGAAAACTGCTTCTGCATTTCCTTTGGTGCTTGAGCTGGGAAAAAGGAAAGAACACGAACTCGAACCACCACCAAATGTCCTGCTGTGAGTGATCTCAGGCTCAGAGGAGACCCCATAGACAGTGACAAAGTTAACTTTCATTCTCAGAATTTAGGCTATCGCTGGCTAGTTTAAATATCTGTGGCTAGAGCTACTTAAACAGAAGCTGGTTTTCTACACTTTTATATGGTGATGTTTTTCTTTTAATCAGATTTTATTGTCTTGTCAAAACTACTCAGAAAATTACTATTACTTTCAGTTATTGGAAGAGAAGATAATAGCTGCCACATCATAATAAACTGTTCTTGCATAGTAGCTAGAGACTCTGCCACTTTCTCTGTTGAAACTGAACCATAAAACCTAAATATTTAAGATTTATGGGGCTAGGAATGGAGTATCAGAAAGACTTTTAGCAATAGTTCCATAGGAGAGATTTGTAAGAGTGATGTGCAATGGGCAGGTTGTGTTCCCAGCCATATTCTTTGTGGTTTTTGCCATGCAGCTATTCAATATGAGCATAGTCTGTGGTAATGGTCAGAGGAAAGGGCTTTCCCATATCTGGTCTTTCCCATGTCTTCCAATGCTTCAGTGGTTAGCTACAAGTAGGCTTCTACCAGCAGCTGCTTGTTGTGACTTTCCTGTGATCCACTGAATCTGGTTATACAATATGACAATTTGGAAAAATGCTGCATCCCAGCCTAATCTCTAGCTCAGGGCTAAGAATCATTTCTTGAAAGGTGGGAAGTGAGGGTTTGAATGCTTCTGAGGCTGAGAAGTGTGACTGGCACCAAATACATACTCACTAGATTATAAGGAAGCTGCATGACTGCTTCACAGCATTTTTTGAAAGAAAGGTATGAGCCAAATGGTTGATTTAGAAACTGTGTGGAAGAGCATAAATTACCAGAATACCTGGGTTTAATAAACTTTGAAGTTTTGTTCAAAAAATAATGAAATATTATCATGTCTATTTTACAGAGTGGAACAGAGACATAAAGATTAAGCCAAAAATGAACATGGTTGTTCCCAAATTAAACTGAGGACCTGGAATGGGAAATTAATTTTTATTGAATAATTCTGGCAAAGTTCTGTAAGACACCAGATTATCATGGAAAATTTTCAACTTCACTAACCATGCATCTCTCTGATATGTTCTCCTGCTTAAAAGATGGAACATGTTTCTTTGTGAATGAGAGCATTTTGTGCTCTTGATTCTTGCTGTCATTAAGTTTGCCTCTTCTTTGTTCCTCCTTCCAGTAAAGGGAAGGACAGTAGGCTTGAAGAGAAGACAACCTATTTTGCTAGAACCATGTGTCAGTTGTGCAGAGCCCTGATGACTTACTGTATGTACCAAACACATGAATTTTGATTTTATTATCTACAGTACAGTGCTATTCAAGTTCTTGTTTCTAACAAAGTTCTGTATTGTGTTAAAAAAATTTACTTATTTATTCCTGTTTTGGTCATTCACACTGTTCCAAAGGAGATAGATATTTTCAATAGCTATGAGGAATAGGTTTTGATTTTATGATGCAAACACTTGAAACTGTTATGATGTTACAGAATATTTTGATACTGTTGAACCATTTTGACAAGAGGTCCTTGGGATTTCAGAGGGCTCTTTGGTAAGAATGACTTCTCCCTATTTTCACAAATACCTTTTCTTTAGTGAGGTGTGTAGGAGCATCCTGTTCTGGAAAGTGCAGTACATCTTGTAATGCTTTGTGCTCACCTTTCACTCAGTGTATTCCTTTCCTTTCTGGAGTTTCCCTGGAATATAGATTTCTACACCATCTTATCTCTCATTTTCTTGAGACTTGCATGTTCCAATTAATTATGTGAGCATGACTCTGTAGTTTGTTCTGGAATTGTGGTGGTGAAGTACAACTTGACTGCTGTCTCTACACCTGATCCGTGCTGGAGTACAAAGGTCATTTCTAGCCCTCTGTTCATGGAAGGAAGACCTGTTGGAAGTCTGGACAACAAGGTTGTGTGATACAGGGCATGACAAAGCTTGGTATGAAGAAGAGAGCATAATATTACAGGTACTGAGATATCACATAAGTGTCAGTATCTGATAATTTTGGTACTAGCTGAGTCATGGCGTAGTATCATCAGAATGAAGAATCAAAAGCCTCTGTGGAGGGAAGAGAATGGATGGATGTGGTGTTACACCCTGCAAAATAAGGGAAGGGTACTATTATGTTAGAACTTTGATCCTTCTCTGTTTAAGCCCAATAGCTTGGCAATATTGTAACCTGTTTTTGATGTGACTCTTAATTCTTTTATGTCAATAAAACAGCTGGAGGTATTTTACAAGGAGCTTTTCTTCAGTTTTTGTATGGTAACTGAAAAAAACTTGAGCTGTCCTGTGTACAGACTGATTATGCTAATACATGGTCTTGTACTTTCCTTTAAAGAAAAGAATTGTCAACATATACATCAGAATGCTTTCCTTTGTGTCATTATATCACTTTTATCTTGTTTGGACTTCACTTACTGTTCTATTCTCTTGTGAGCTGGTCATGTTCATGTCCAAGTGGTGGAAGTCACAATACCTATGTTATGGCCATATATTTTAAACAAACAAATAAAAATTGCTACTTTTATACCACTAAAATTTAGTATTCATAATTGTAACAGATTTCCTGATATATTTTAGACTAGGGAGAAAGATCTTAATTTTTAAAGAAGGATTTGTAATTTAAAAGCGTTTGCTGTAGCCTTTTAGGAAGGAGACGATTTTAGCACACTGCTGGTGACTCAGCTACTTTCTTGTATTGCAGTCTGTGTGTAATGTTACAAAAGATTCAGAGTTTAAAAATAGCTACCTACATTTTTGTCTGCTTTCAGGTACTCCATTTATGCCAGTGTATGGTTTTAATTCCATATCAGGGTCTGAATCCAGGATATGTGAAGTTTATAAACTGGGTCCAATTAAGTAGATTTCCATTTAGCTCCTTTTTTTTGACTCCCAGTGAATATGGCTGTGAATGGAATATTTGACACTGACAACAATCCAATTCAGTTTCTTCAGTGCTGGTTAGGACTAGACAAGATTTGTCTTCTGAGTAGTGCATTAAAGGTTTTTCAAAACTGGCATTGGTGTATGAATCTTTTCCTAAACTGGGAAGGAAGACTGTCAGATCCACAATTTTTTGAGACATGTACCTCATAGGTATTTGCAGTCTGCTAGGGGAAGTTCAGCTGCCTTGAGTATGAATGATTAAACTTATTATAGGGTACTAACAGCAAAAAACTTAAGTCACAGAGTAATACACTGCTGTAATAGAGTCTATACACAGTTTGGTTTTGTTTATGTCAGTTTCTGTTCTGAATTCCATGTTCATTAATGGCAGAAATCTAGTAAAATGATGGATCTTTAATTTTTCTATTGAATCTTTAGAGTTTGGATTATCGTCTTCGACTGTTTTTTTGCATGCTTTACAATTTATTCTATCTTTTGAGATACAAGTTTTATTTATAATGTACCCAAGACGACAACATGTAATGTGCCTTTTTTTAATATGCCTTGAATATACATAGTCTATTCTACAAATAATTATTTTAATTTACTAGGTAACGAATAGTCTAAAACAATCTCATGTGTATGGATGTGACTCTCACAAATGTTTCTTGTGTGGAAAATCTATAATACAGGATTTACTTCAAAACTATTTTTTGTTGGTAAAATAATGCCAATTTAATATCACAATACTACCATTTTCATACCCATGACTTTCAGTGAATTTTGGGGTGATTTCCTGATGCAGTTTTGCATTTGCGCTTTTTCATTATGTGAGGCTGTACCAGAAGAATTTTAATTTTCTCCTTGTTAAGCACTTTTCCCTTTTTCTTTTGAGAAACAAAGGCAGGCAGTATACTTTTTCTCATTGATAATACCTGCAGCAATTGTATTATTATTAAATTTGTATTGAATTCTATACTGTTCAATTAAACATAGCAAAGACCTTTGTAGAAACTGAAAAAAATTCCTTAAAATTGGAGTTATCTAATTTGGAAAGATATTAGATTCCACTTAAAAGAAAGGATTTAAATTCCAAAGAACATAATTTAAAATATATATTTAAAAGGCTAATTTTTATACATGCTTCTTGAAGTATATCTAATGTTTAGTTATTTATTGGGGAAAGAGTGTATATATTCTTTCTAAATACTTTTTTTTTTTAATTTGAGTTAATTTAAGCATTTGCTAAATTATCCCAAATTATAGAAATTAATTGTAAGATATTTATAACTTTCATTTCTGTTTAGCTAAATTTTCTAACTTCTCTGTAGGCTATATATTTAGTATCCTTATACTCTAACAATGCTTCTAGAATGTGGTTATTTTTTCATAGTGAAAATATCAACTCACTGTTTTTTAGGCTTACATATATGAAATGTGTTCAAGCACTTTTTTACTTAAACTGGGGAGACACACAGAATCTGTAATCAACGTCAGTTTTAGTCCCTCATCTCCACAGGTAAGCCATTGCTTTTTTTCCTCTTTGTAATGAAAGCATGTAAAAATAACTATAATTTTATAATTTTAAAGATTCAAAATTAGAAAAAAAAACCCAAACACCTCACTGAGGTCTTGCTTTTTATGGTAGTCTTCTCTTTTATTTATGTGCCAATGTGCTCTGCATCTGTAGGGCTGTTCATCTACTTCCAGCTGTAGTGAGGTTATTGTGCCAATTAAAAACTTACGCCAAATTCCACATGAATGCAGAGAAAAAAGGCCCTGATTAAGGGCCTACAAAGAAGTCTTCTTGCCTGGGAACTCTTCTGAACCTGTGCATGTTGAATGTTGGGAAAATGTACATCCATGTGAAATTACCTGAATAGACTGTTAATTCAGAGAATGTAAGAGAGAAATAACTAGGGACAGGGAAATGACAAGGGCTTCAGGCTTGCTGGCATTCCTGGAAGGCCTAAAATATTTTAAAAGCAACATTATTTAAAGTTTGCTGTGTCAAAATACCTATCGAAATAGCTTTTTCATATTATTTTGTAAAACTATTACTGTTGTGCTTTGAGCCTTTTAGATATCTATAGGGGAAAAGTACTTCAAAGAAGTTAGGCATTATACAGTAACAATTTCTGTTTTTTTTAGTGATCATTATACAATGCTAACAGCATTATATTTCAATGTAATGGTTTGATTGTAGTGCAGCAATATATACAAAGAAGTATGTTTTCTAAGTTTTATTTTGAAACCCAAACTTTACTGCAGCTAGTGTATACTGTGAATTCTTTGTATGCTGTTTTTAATCCTATGGATTTACCTTCTTTGTTTTAATGTATTAAATTTGCATTGAAGCCTTACAATTTTCACCTTTTTTTCCTTCCTTTAAAGACACAGCAGTGGTCATTATATATTTCTGTAAGAGTGGACAGTAACTTCTGTTTACTTCACTGCCTCCTCACCACTGACTATACTTGTTACTATTAAAGATACTTATGGAGTAAATGAAGTTCCTTTACTTGTAGGAGTATTGTAACATTTATATATCTCTATCCATTTGTAAATATAGATGTTAGCATTTCTTTGGTTTTAGAATTTCTAGAAGTTTTATTTTGATATATATATATATATTGTTTGAACTGTGAAATTTTTGATTGCTGTCATAGGGTGAACATTATGTATTTCTGGTCTTTGGATTTGGTAATGTTATATTCAACGAAATGGTATGGTTTATTACATTTTGCACCTACATTAAGAGTAGTGCAAGGTTTAACACTGAACATATTTCTGCAAAAAAGGTATGCTATTAGAGCTGACTGTAGTTTTGCAGCATTCTGATCTGTGGTCCATCTGCTGGAACGCATTTTGGTGGAAAATGTCTGATTAGAGTTTAATTGTTGAAAGTCTAGAGGCTTAATTGCAGTAGTAGTATGAATCAAGATTTGGAAATAACTTAGTTCAGGAAAATCAGTTGTTGATCAAGGAGGCAGAATCTACAATTGGTGCAAAATAAACTTTGGCTGTAGCTCCAAGCCAGACTGATATGAGAGTGTGCCTTGGGGCACAAACCCTTTAATATGGAATTTTATCAAACATCACACAGTCAATTAAGTATTACAGTTAGAGCCAAATGTGAAGTTCAAGAGCCATAAACCCTTTTCTTGAAGAGCTCTTTCCTGAGAAACAAGGCCTGTGGGCTTGAAGCATGTTGCAGGGAAAGATTTTGAAGATGATTTTATCAGAAACACTTTACTAAAAAGAAAGGAGTCTTTAAAACTATTGCAAATTTACAAATGAAATGTAAATTTGATAAACCAAATAATTCTTCATGATATGCACTTCAAAATGCTTTCTAAGTAATTATTTTTGGGGGGGTTAAATAAACAAAAGCCAAAACAAAAGAACAAAAACAAAAAACTTACCTGGGCTTTCCAACATAAAATATAGCGTGAAATTACGTTCCAAGGAGAAGCTGCTAAGCAATGAAATGATAAACTGGTGGAGTAGGAAAGAAGAAAACCACGAATTAATCAGAGAAGAATAATCCCATACCTTGAAAGAAAGACTTTGTATTAGGCAGTCAGAGTTTCCAATAGTGGAAGTTTTTTGTACCCATTGCTACCACTTGTTAGGGATTTAAAATTTACTCTATTCCTGTTTCATCCAAGGTTTGAATAAATGCAATTAAGATTTATATTGGATTGTGAATAGCCACTGCATAAAGCCCCATTGCATTCAAAGGGAAATGCTGGCAGGAGAAAGAGAAATGGATGAAAAAAGAAAGTGGCTGATGAGTGAAATTCAGACGTTATACTAAGCTTTCTGCTGTGGAAACATCCAACCAAAAGTGAGGTGTTCTGTCAGTATTTCAGTTCAGTTGTTGCTTGCCCAGCACCTGTCCATGAGGTAGCGTATTCCAGCCATTCTTGTTACTCTAACTTGCTTGAGTGTTCTTCCAGAAAAGAGGATAAAACCCTGGATGGATATGATATTATTATAGGGGCATTGTTGCTTTTGTCATATGGTACTCTGCAATGATTTATAAAAATATTGCTGTGAAATCTGGAGAAGTAAGAAATTTGCATTTATCTTAATTTTCAAGATGATTTGTCAGTGTTACCTCCTTACTGTCATTTCTGGTTTTCACTCATTTTTCAAAACTTAGGTAGGGAAGAATGTTTATCTTACCAAAACCATTAACAGCATTTTAATCTATTTCAGAGAATATACATTAAGGGTTATTGTAATGTTTAACTATAATAACTGTGGTTATTAAAATTATAACACATTTGAGTCAAAGTTAAAAAGGGGTGAATCTTATCTTCCAAATAAGGAAACAATAAATAATCTCTGTGTTTTTGAAGATAAAAGTAAATGGGGACACTATTCTCATCTGCTGGTTTTGTGAAGTTGAATAGTGGTATATGCTGTGACGGAAGTTACATGTTTCATGACAGAATTATGACTTCAAAATCAGCGTGCATTGCTAGCACCTTACTGATACACTGAGTGGTAGTTTCATGTTTTTGTTGAGTTGAGCCTGCACTTGAGTCAGCTGGCCTGGCTGAGAACCTTCTGATGCAGAGTATGATTGAGTGACAAATCAGAGATGACCAAGAAAGAGAGAGAATATTTAATGTTTTTCTTATTTTAAGAGAAACTAGCATGTTCTCATGTGTCTTGATATCAATTCTTAAACACTCTGCTCATTTCAAAAACCTGTTCTCTTTTGTTAAATATTTCTTATACAGTTTAAGAGTAATGCAGTCTTTGTAGGAAGACTGTCTTTGCTGAAGACTGTCTTTGCCAAAGGCTGTACTGCAGTTTATGTCTAGTAAGAAGATATTTCCTTTACCAACAATCAGACAAAGGAGACAGCTGCATTAAAAAGAAAGAAAATAGAGCCTCCTGCTGACCTCTTCTGAGGTTAAATGTATTTCTGTCCTTGTCTTCTTGAACGGTTAGCTAAATCTGTGTACTCACAATTTGTTAATCTCAGTGAAGTGAATGAAGATATGGAGGGGAAATTTCCTAAATTTAATGAGCATACCAGTTTAATTTTTCTATTCATATTAATGAAGTATCAGTCTGATTAACCTTTATCAATATTTTTATTCACTGTCATGTTCAATATCCTTCTCTTTTTCATCCTCAGACTGATAGATTTGTTATGATGGTATTAATCAAAAAAAGAAGGGACAGCAGTTAATGCAATTTGCCCTAATCTTTCATGGATTATTACAGATCAGCTTGTAAATGGTATCAAGGCACTTGTGTAAAGCAGTCCAAGGCAGCTGCGTGTGCCCTTTTTCATTCTGAGAGACTCTTAAGACTTACAAGAGGTAGATATTGGGGTAAAAATATTTCTATTCAAAAGGTAACAGAACCTGGAGTATTGTTGAGCAAACAAATCATCATCACATGAATTAATTAACCATGAATTTGGGATTTTTATGTAAGATGGTGCTTTTGAAAAAAAAAATACTAGCAGTCATTGACTGATACAACTATGTAGTATGCAAGCCTACAACATGTTAAAAAACTTGAGATAGTCTTCAGGTTTGGAGAATTACATAACTGTTCAACTTTCAAACTTTCAACGGTTAAATGGATTTAGAAATTGAGTCAAAGCAGAGAAGTGCCAGTTCAAGTATCTTGGGGGAAAAGAGAATCTTCAACTCTACCCCCCTTTGGGAGATTCTCAAATCGGGCTCGGTTTCCTACAGCGTCTTGTTTGGCTGCTTCCTTTAAGCCAGTGTTTATGTTTGCAGATTTTGGACCTTGCCATCTTAAAAAATGCTTTGACAGAAAAGAACATAGAGGTTTGAGATCTTCCACTCTCTTGCTACAAGGGTGGTTAACTAAGCCACTACTGTGACACAGCAAATAGTCCTACTGAATTTACTCCAGTCCCTGAGAATTCAAAATTAGTTCATCACTGAACATGTGTGTCACTGTTTATAGCAGAAAGATAATTTCTTTTGCAGTTTCTAACAAACTACTCCAATAATGTTTTGTATCAATATATTAAAATGTGAGCTGTTGTTTAGTGCAAAAAATGGTTTATACAAAAAAATTCTTGCAAGTAAATATGAAAACATATGAAAAAAATGGCAGATTTTGAAAGAGAAAAAAGAGCCTTCTATAAACTGGAAAGGACAATATAATTCAGTTTAATCATTGAATACTCCACGCGTTTTAAGTGTGCTGCCAGCAAGAAAAAGCTGTACACCATACGATTTTAGATAAATATGCTTGCAGAGGCAAGCATCTCAATTCATAGCATATTTGTCATAAAATCTATTGTATGGCACTGTGTCCTAGGTTACAAT
>VXBU01012383.1:13514-27037 GCA_013400315.1 Bombycilla garrulus
CTTGCAACTCAAATAAAACTAAGAAAATTTGTCATAAGAACTTAGTTTATATTGAACTCAGCAAAGATATTGTTCAGTCTAATAATTAAAATTTTAATAAATATTAAAATTTATAAAATTCCTACTCTTGGTAGTATAATTAAATCTATATGTCTTCCTATTTGATTCTAAGTGGCAAAGAAAATAATTTACTAGTTTGTCATATAATCAGGTTTGATTTTGTTAACCTGTTTTTAGCACTAAAACAAACACATCTATCAGCTGATCTATTTTTAGAGCTAATTCTACCAAGCTTGCTTAGAAAAAATCTTGCCTGTGAGTAACACATTTTAATAGAATATTTGGTATAGAGAATAGTGACTTAGTGACTCCTTTCAACAAAGATTACTGATGCAAATGACCAGCCATTCTTAATAATTTTAATGACAATGTATACTTAAAGGAAGGTGCTATAGAGAAAATAATAAAGATTGGAGAAGTCCTCAGAAGTTTAAAAATAATTAAAAACAGATACTGAACATGTCCTTGAAGTGCCTTCAATGATATAAGACTGAATTTTCAGATTCTTCCAGAGCAAATAAGAATAATGAAAGAATAAATTCTTGAGAAGAATATTATTATATTCTTAAGAAGAACAAATTTTTGAGACAATAACTTCTCTCAGTATACAGTTTTGTTTTTTCCTTTTCAGCTAAGGAAGAGCAGTCATCCCATCACTCAGATGAACAGGCTTACCAAAGAATGTAAACAAACAGCAAAAAGTAGAATTTAGATTGTTTATTAAGACAATTTAAAATCACAGCTCAGCTAAAATCATTGAACTGATAGAGGAAATAGGGAAGTTCTGCAGTAGTGGATAGGGTTGACCAACTAGGAGTAGCAAAGAGCAGAGACTTCTTAAATTATGTTTGAGCATAGAGACATATTTCTCTGCCAAAGGACCTAATGTACAACTGTGCTGCAGTCTTCCAATATTTATATAATTTCTATCCATATGATTTATGGCCAAGTGAGAGAAACTATATCAGAACTTTTGCAGAATGTGACCATGCATCCATTGTCACATTTATTAAGAATTTAAACCAGTTTGATACAGTAAGTATTTAAAGTTGAAGAGACCAATAGGAATTGATTTGAAGTTCAGGTTTCCCTTCAGATAAAAACACAGAACATTAATTATCTCAGTGATAATTCCTTGCTTTTATACAGGGTTGATATTTATAGTTAAGTCCTTATAGGGTCTAAAAAACCCAATATTATTTAAAAATAAATTTTAACTAATGAATTGCAATGACTTTTGTGCTAAATTGCAGCACATTCTTTACAAGACAAACTGTCCTGTCAGTGAACCTGGGTCCTTTGGGACTCTCATATATTTGTAAATGCCCTTAACTGGTAACTGACTTTGTGACGATTCCTCTCCTGAAGAGAACATTTCTTTTGTTTTTACTTTATCCATTTTACCATAGGAATTATACAGATAACTGGCACATGGAGTACAGGAGACTGCCAGCCAAAAATGTGGGAAGACATTTCAAGTCAAGTTTTGTAACTAATTCTCATTCTACTGTTAAATATTCTTCCCTGTAAAAAAAAAACTATTTGGAAGAACAGGTTTGCCATCATTGGCAAACTTAAAATCTTTTAAAAAGAAACCTAGCTAACTGATACAGCATTTCAATTCAGTATTTCAATTGTTTTTCCTTTAATCAGTTTTGCTCTTTCGTTTGTCAATGCCATGGAAGTGGGGGGAGGGAGGTTAAAAGCATTATTTGAAGAATACAAGAAAATATTATCTGATTAAATGTCAATCTAAGAAAAAAGTCAGCTAATTTTAGATGTATTTGTGCTAACCTATAACCTTTATATAAGAAAAAATGGAATTATTAAATTTTCAACCACTGAAAATGCTATATTTATATTATATTTTAAATTTATTAACCTTTAACCCAGTGTGGTAACTTTTCAGCATGTAATGGAAGATATTCTTGTGTATAGAGATGATATAATGGATGAATTATCTTGCACCAGGAGACCTTTGAATAAAATAATGAATGTATAATCATGCATGTATCTTGAAAAGTGTTTTGGTTCTTCTCATAATATGGCAATAATTCTACATGACATACTCCTATATTAGCTTAATATCCTGAAAAAACTATTTTCATTTCAATTCTCTTGTTCAATAACTCCATTTCATTAAAAATCAAATTTGATCAAACACTTTTTGAATTTGTATTTCAGCCGGTGAATCTCAAACCACCATGACTGAAGGAATGACCTGGGCTGTGACTGAACTGTACTGGGACTCCCCAAGGTTCAGGAGCCTCATCATGACCCTTGGCAGCCAGCCAGGCCAGGCAATGAGGGCCAGTGCTCAAACAGGGAAGGGAGATTTGAATGTCTCTCCAGGGTATGCAGACAACCAGGAGCACAGAAAACAGCAGTTAGGCAAACAAGGATGTGGCACATCAGTAAGGGTGTGGCACAGCTGTTTGCACAGCTGTTTGCACAGCAGTTTGTTCTTCTACAGCCCTGTGCTCCTCAATGTCTTCAAAAATGACTTGGACACAGGACTTGAATGGATTCTAAGTAGCACTGCAGACAATACAAAACTGGGAGGAGTTGTTGACTCGCTTGAGGGCAGGGAGGCCCTGCAGAGAGACCTTGACAAATTAGAAGATTGGGCAATAAGCAACCATAAGAGTTCAACAAGGAAAGGATTCTGCACCTCGGATGGGTAATCCTGGATATATGTACTGGGGAAGGAGATGCTGGAGAGCAGAGCTGTGAAAAGAGACCTGGGGGTCCTTCCTGATTGATGGCAAGTTGAACATGAGTCAGCAGTGCCCTGGCAGCCTGGAGGGCCAACCCTGTCCTAGGAGCATCAGGCACAGCATGGCCAGCCAGGCAAGGGAGGGGATTGTCCTGCTCTGCTCTGCACTGGGGCAGCCTCCCCTCGAGTGCTGGGGGCTGGTTTGGGTGACACAATATAAGAAAAACATTAAGCTATTGTCCAAAGGAGGACAACCATGATGGGGAAGGGCCTTGAGGGGAAGTCGTGTGAGGAACACCTGAGGTTCAGGCTGGAGAAGAGTGGAGACATTGCAGTCTTCAACTTCCCCTTAAGGAGAAGAGGAGGGGAAGGCAGTGATGTTCTCTCTGTGACAGTGACAGGACCTGAGGGAATGGCCTGAAGTTGTGTCAGGGTATGTTTAGCTTGGATATCAGAAAAAGGTTCTTTACCCAGAGGGTGTTTGAGCACTGTAAAAGGGTCCCCAGGGAAGTGGTCACATCATCAAGCCTGACAGAGTTCAAGAAGTGTTTGGAAAATACTCTTGGGCACATGGTGTGAATCTTGGGGATGGTCCTGTGCAGGGTCAGGAGTTGGACTCAATGATGCTTGTGGGTCCCTTCCACCTCAGCATATTCTGTCATTCTATGATTAATAGTGCTAACAATTATGAAATGCAATGCTTTCATCTATCTATATTAAAACGCCCCCCCAAAAGTAAAACTATACATCAAATGAGGGAAAATCAGAACAGAATCAGTTTTACTTTATCATACTGATATTAGTGGATTTTTTTCCAACCAATAAAATTACAAGAGCCATAATGAAAAACAGGTGAATTTCCCCATTTCCTGAGCTAGAATTTCATCATTTTTTTCCTGCACAGACATCAAATAGACCTATGTCAGCCAAAGGCTGTGAATGCTAGTCATCTATCAGTTTCTTTTCTGAGACTCTAGCATAAAACAGTATTTTAACAGTGTGCTCTTTCTAGGTCAGCACTTCTGAAATGTCAAAGATCATGAGGGAAAAGAAGAATTTTAGCTCGGAAAAAATCCACCCTGAGTCAGCATCTGTGTAGTTTATAGTGTGAAAAGCTCAAAATTTTTATAAGAGAAATGCAAAAGACAAGGAAAAATGTAGCCATAACTTATATTATCATCTATATTTCTTATGTCTCATAAGTTATACAGAAGGAATTACAGCAATAGATGAAGACTAGCTCAAATTTATATAAAGGGAAATGGAGACTGTCAAAATCTATGATACTTCCACTGTGTCACAGGGACAGAGTTCTATACTAGTTTCATTTTAATACAAAATCAGGAAGGAGACAATCAGTTTCATTATCTTTATCTGGATATATTTTTATATACCAAATTGATAAAAAATAGAGTATCCCTTCCAAAATCAGGAGGGCTGTATTTTCAAAGCAGCATTTTGCCAACAAGATAGAAACAAGTTTTTAAATATAAAATTCCCGGCAGTGAAAATAGAAAGCAAACTAATAAAACACTCTTCTGTATAATTTTTTCCCATGTTGTTTTGATATGATGCTCCTTTTGGATGCTCTAGCTAATTCCTCAACAAGTAGTCAGGGACACAGTTACAACTTTTATACTTTCATTCCTTTGGAAGTACAACTCCATGACTTTTAATGTCATGTGTACACAATAAGGCAGGTGCTCTGCCTGTCAGCCCTTATAGCCCTGTCTACTTTTCCATGGAAAAGTTGCTCAGGCAACTGGATTTCCTACTGTGGGAGGGTAAGGAGGGACAGATGTAATTCATCTGACTTTCATGCCAGGGTGAAGTCAAGAATAGAGAAGACTAAAACCCAAGACCTGGGAACCAAGTCCCACAACACATTTCTCCATCATCTTTTTCTCCTGACGAGCTGAACTGCAAGGTTGCACCACATGTTTCAAGGACAGGTTCTCAAATTTATTCCAGATTCCCACGGAATTTCTTCCCAATTTGACTCTAGAGGAAGCATATGATTTATACAACTTGGCACCTTTTTCACAGGTGGTTTAAAAATACCACATATGTCAAATAGTCTATCCATTTTTACACCCTTAATCTTTCTTTCATGAGTCTGTGCTACCAATTCCTATGAGGTGCACAGAAATCTTGCCAAAGTACTTCTACAAGTGAAGTTTTTACTTAGCCAAAAATATTTCTTTTCAAAGATGATTTTCTCCAGGTCATTCAGTTTTTAAACAATGTTCAATACCCTCAGTTCAATATTAACACTTTAGAATGTTATTTTCATTAAGGGTAAAGAAAGAAAAATGAATTAATGCACACAATGAAGTTCACGGCAAGAGAGTTAGAACAGACTATGGAATCTCAAATGCTATCCATAACACAAATATATTTCCCAGATTTTTTTGATTTTTGTTTTTTTACACAGAAGATTTAAGGTTTTTTTGTTTTCCCCATGCTTTATACTTTTCAGGCATAATTTTCTTGTTTTTTTCACTATCTGAGGTGCTACACTCAAAATAGCCCATTCCCGGCATTGTCAGGATGTAGCACAGATTTTAGTAGATATTAATGCAAGAGGCTGAATCTGAGATGATTTTAAAAGATTTCTATGTGACAAGAGGATTGATATTTATCTCTGTGGTCAATTGAACTTCTTCTGTGCAACTGTCTTGCATGAACAGTTTCAGCCTTTGCTTTAATTTTCTAAGAAGATGCAATAAATACCACAGACACCTTTTAAGGTTGAAATGCATCTTTCATAGTGCTCTATCTTCTTTTACCTGATGTACTGTAATGGACATCTACCAGTTCTATTTTATTAATAGAGACTCATTTGGAGTCATTCAACTGTACCATGTTACCAGTAATTCATGATATCTGCAGGCTCTTCTAAAGCCCTGAGAGGAATTATTGAATTAGGAATAAACTTTCTTCAAGTGTTTTACGAGAATTATTAACACAATGGAAATTTCACAGAATTTAAAAGTAAAATCAAGTTCTGCACAGTGTGATTAATTTTGAGGATCCCCTCCAGAAAATGTAAGAAGTAATCAATTTCTTAGTGTTAATGACAATAGATTACAAAATTTTAATTTAATTTTCAATTTTAGATAGTTTGAATGACAAGTCCAGGCACAAGCGGTAGACTGATAATAGCAAAAAAGATTTTTTATAGTCTTTCATTCAGTTCCTTGACATAGATTAGATCACAATGTATTTTATTATCTCTGGAAGGGGAAGAAAAGATGCTGGCTTTGCTTTGCTGGGAGAGAATAAAGGCACACACATCAGTCAGTCACTAGCTGAGTTTGTGATGTAGATGCTTTATCAACCAAAGGTTCTTTTGTGCTCAAGCATTACACAGGAATTCTAGAAGGTGTAAATAGCTAATAACAGTTGTAGAGAGACAGGTACTAGAGTTGACATAAGTTTCTTTAGACTGCTTCAGATATGGTGACCTTGTGTACACATAGATTTCACTGTGCATACATAGATTTCCAGTTATTTCTGATGGTCTCTACTTACTACAAAATGGAATTTCAGTATCTGTATGTGGCAATGATATATCTGTACTGTCTATACTTTGCTGCCACTTAAAATTAGGAAATATTTTTTGATATAAAACTGCAATTACAAGATAGATGGTAAAATCTGAATCTTTAGAACTTTCCGAAACAAAGTAAAGCAAACCAGAAAAAACAGCAGTATTTTCTTTTCCACTTTGTCACAACAGTATCAAAGAACCAAAGCCCAGTGCTCTCACACAGCTGGTGAGAAACTTGGTGACATTTGTCCAGTTGATCTGTGTGCTGGATATCTGTGACTCTCCCATACCACTGACTGATTTTTGGAGAAGGACAAAATTTACAATATAAATATGTGTTCTTTATAATTTATTGCCTGAAAACAGTAAATTATCTTAAAATTATTAATTCATTTGTTCAGAAAAGTGGCGACATATATTTTAGTTTATTACTGAGAGAAAAATAAACATTTTTTTTTTAATCATAATAAGTAAAAATCAGCAGGGAACACTGGTGTATCATTAGCAACCAACCTGTGAAACAGTGACTTGGGGGGAAGAAACCTAGATTTATAATCATTTGAAACAACAAAAGAGTTAAAACTGCAACCAAATATTAACTCAGTTAACCAGACCAACACTTTAGCAAATTAGCCAATGGCCATATTTTAGCTCATTTGCAACTTTCAGGCGACAACAAGGAGAGAATAAATATTTGTGCTTAAAACAGAGGAGTCTTGTATTTCAGAAAAACGGCAGGGTGAATAAGGCTACAGACACTATATCTATGGATATAAGTGAAATCAAGAAAAATCTCAGAATTTCTGGCAACTTCTACCACAGCCTTTCCGGCCGCATCTATGCTGCCTTTGAGAGCCATTCCAACAAGGGCACATAACCACGTCCGTCTATTCTGTCAATATTTCAGGTTCTCACTATTCCCATAGGCTTCATAGTGCATAGGACCCCCTTCGGAACTCTCTGAGGCAAGCTCTTCCTCTGTTTGTTGAGCTGCATGTGAAACATAATGGTCAAATACAAGGAACTCTGCCTCACTCCTGGCTTACTGAAAATTGCTCACAATTGCTGGCATTTTGCTAAGTGCCAGGGCTTGCAGAAATATCTCTGAATTATTAAAATCATTTTACTAAGAGTGATATAACAAAGAATTATATTTCAGACCAGTGTCCCTGAGCTCACACTGCTCCATCTGCTCTGTATGCCTACTTGTACATGGATTTTGAAAGGTTAAGACAATGTTGCATGGCAAAATGACAATATATATTTGTTTTAATTGATACATTATAATAGAAAAAATACTTTAACCAATATATCACTTTCAAGCATTCTTTCTCGAAACAAAACCAGCCTTTGTCACAAGGCCAGCTGTTTTTCTTTAAAACTAGAAACTTTGGATGTGTGAAAATCTGAATTTCATCATTGGTCTGAGTTTTTTAGAAGAGTAACGTGAGCTTATCTGTCAAACATAGAAAACAAAAATAATACTGAATGTTTCAACTCATGGCAGTGGAGTTGGGACTAGATGATCTTTATGGTTTCCTCCAATCTTTGATATTCTGTGATTCTATGAGCTATGATTTAAATCTGTTTTCTCCTTCGAGAAATCATTTAATTCTATACCTACTAAAATGAAACAGTACATATGTTCCACATCTGAAACACAGGATTGTCTGATTTGGGAGTGAAAATTGATGTTTCTATATAATGAAATATTATCAGAAACAATAGATTAAGTCCTTGAATAAACTCTTTATCAGCTAAAGAGTGGAAACAGTTTTCTCTATGACTGATCTATTCAGAAATTTATTTTAAATGTTGTTTCCTGATTCTCCTGCCTCAGTTCTCTTCCCTTAAAAAAGGACCATAAATCCTCTAAGATAAATAAACTGTTACTTTCTGTGCACTGCTGGGTATATTGAATCCACACTGCCTGCTGTGTCACTTAATTTTCAAATCACTGAGCTTAAAAGTCACCACTGTCTAATATGTCATAACCATTTCAAAGGGCTTTAATGCTCATGTATCTTGTGTGTACCATAGTTTGAATGCCTCTTTGGGTTCTCTCTGAGTTATAAATATATAAACTGAAATGTTATGAATTCCTAATATGTAAGCCACCTTTTTTTTTAAAGTAATGTGTGAGACTGTTCCAGAGATATTTAAAAAACCCAAATTTGAAAAATTTTCCTTACATTTCAGTACCTGAAAAATCTTGTTCATTTTTCATCTGCATTGTTCCTTTTTAAGAGGAGTTCTTGGGCTTTTGATTGGTGCTCAAATCTCTGAAGTATAAGCAGCTAAATGTAGTTTTTTTTTCCTTTTCTCTTAATTTATTATTTGCAAGATCTCCTGTTATGCTCAGACCTTCCCAGAATATTTCTGGCATTTATAATATCCTTGCTGAGTTGAATTTGCTCTACAGGGTCCTGAAATCACAAGAACAGATTGCATCTTCCCTTACTCTTTTCCTTGAGGAACATATTGCATTAATTTAAAATTGGTTTACTCTCATCTTCTGAGCACAATAAATGGTATTGTTGTAAACCAATAAAATTCTATATAAGCTGGAGAGCAAAATTAAATATTACATAGTGTAGTCTCTCTTCCTGTATGTCACAACAGCAGCATGTCAAACCAAGGATATCCAAGAACAACTGTGCATCTATAAGTCAAAAGCTACTAAGCAGGGAAAGCAATTTCTCTCAACAGTCTGGGCCCAATTTAATTTATGAAATTATTATCTCACTGCTTTGACAAAAGACAAAAAATCTGAATTGCTATATACATGTATTTTCAAGTCAGAACAATTAATTAACTAATCTATCTTTCATTACGATCTAGATTGCAGAACCTGAAGCCAATAACTTCTGCAATGGTCTCCCATATCCCTTAGGCAAAACGAGTTCTTTCCCAACTAATCAAAATTAATTATAGGTATCCAATTATTGGTGCAGACCAAGATTTGTAAAAGAACTACTTTCAAGTGTAGGAAAACAAAATATAGACAGAGGTGAAATACAGAAGACTTCTTCATGAAGATCAACCTCAGTCATATGAGTTGAAACATGTAACCTTCTTGTACATCTTCAAGGACTTATAAATTAGTGAGAGCTCAAAGAGGCAAAGTTTGGTGAGAAAATCCATGGGTATTGAGTGCATCTACTATAAACAGCTTGGCAGTAAAATTCTCAAATGAGAATGTTGCATTTAACAAGATTCCTCTATTCAAAGTGTGTAAGTTCTTCAGTTTTACAGTTCAAGTTAATTCTTGATATAACTTCAAGTTTCAATATACTAATTGCAGGTACCACATATGAGCAGAGTTTTCAATGTCTTTTGGAAGACAACACATTTCAGGAATCATATGACTTAAAGTACCAAAGCACTGTAGAGATGAAAAACAATCTATATCCTTTCCTGGCTCAGGGAAGATACTTACAAGGAATATACTTATAAAGAGCTTTAAAAGTATGTGTAGCAGATGATATTGCTTTAGCTAAGGCTTTACTGTATGTATTAACATTTAAACAACTATCAAGCTCTAAGTATTACCATTATTATTATTTCATGAGGACAGGGCATATACTGATTTTTACTGCTAAGGCAGTTGCCTTCCCTGTCATTCTAGTCTCTTGAATCACACAAAAACATTCAATCTGTTAAATGACTGCATTTTGTATCACAGATTTGCCAAATTCGACAAGGACAGGATCTGGTGGTTTTCCAAAGAAACCTGAATATACTTGCAGAAAAGCACATGGACAGATGGCCTTCTTCCCTGCTGATGTTACATTAGAAATGTGCTTGGAGGGAAATTCTGTCAACGTCCCTGAGTCATTTTTACCTTATTTAGTTTGAAATATTACATAATGTAATAAATTTCATTAATATATATTATATTACTGTGGTGAAGTTCATTAATACATGTCATATTACTCAGTGTAATTTTATTGATACAAAATGTTTTATGTTTCTCTTTTTCTTTTTGCAGGAAAAAAATAGCATGCAACAATCTACCAATGTAAAAAACTTAGAGGAACGGTATTTTATAGACAATCCCAAGAGTATTTTCTTCAATTTAGTTCACTTATAATAAATAGTGACATCGTAAATGCAGAGATGGGTCTGAAAACATGGTATCCTCATAGAAAAAAGGATGGTTTACATAAAATGACAATTAAGTGGACTAAAAACTGCCTGTTAAATAGCTGCACTCAAAGCATTGTGATCAGTGGCATAAAGCCCAGCCAGAAGCCACTCCACTAGGAGTGTACCTTCGGGATTTATACCAGGACCAACAGTGTTTACTTCCTCCATTAATGACCTGGACAACAGCACAGAGTGCATCCTTAGAAACTTGATGTGACATAATATAGGGAGGAGTGGTTGATATCTAATGATTATGCTGCCATTCAGAGGGACCTTACCAGGTTAAAGTCAAAGTCTCCTGAGCTTCATTAGGAAGAATATTCACCAACAGCTCTACGTAGCCTTGCAAGAACCATCTGGACTTCTAGGACCAATTCTGGGCTTCCCAATACGAGATAGACACCAACCTGCTGGGGCAGAGAGCCTCAAAAATGGTGAAAGAATCTTAGCATTTGTCATAGGAAAAGATGCTGTGAGAGAGCTGTACTGTTTGGCCTGGAGAAGAGAGGCCTAGAAGCAAAGGGTCTCAGTAATGTCCATAAATACCTGATAAAAGGGAGGAGGAAGACTGTGCAGAGCCTTCTTTGCGACACTTAATGAGAAGAAAAGAGGCAATTGGTGCAAACTGAGATATAAGAAATTCCATCTAAATATATTAAAAAAAATAGTCTGAGTGTGTTAAAGCACTGCAAGAGGTAGCCCAGAGATCTTTTGGAGTCTCCATCCTTAGAAATATTCAAAACTTGACTGAGCAGCCTGCTCTAGCTGACCCTTTTCTGAACAGGGGAATTTGACCAGATGACCACCAGAGGTATATTCCACCTGCAGCCAGTATTCAACTGCAGTGATTCTATGAATATAAACAAGTATGGAGTGGCATTAAGACTTGTTCCTTTGGTCTCCCACATGACTCCAAACAACGCTGACAGCACTTTGTATTTTCAGAACTATATTGATAAACATTGTGATAAAATCAGTCTGGATCAAGGTGAATTTATGGATTTTTTTTCATGCATTTGTTTTTGTATAAAGACCTGCCTTTTCTTAAAATCTGATCTGCAACTGCACCTGCATTATAGACTTTTTGGTGATATTTATCAATAAAAAAAATAGCTATAGATTAGACTGACATTTATAACTGCACCCAAAAAGAGTATTCAGGTTGTTCTTAAACTTTATAGGCTTCACAGAAACAATGCCTTATTTGGCATGTGTATTGCTTAAAAGCATTCTGGGGTAAAAAAGTCCTTTGGCAAAGTATTATTCTCTTTTTCTGAAGAATGCAACAGCTTGCTATTTCAGAATTGTATCATCTATATCATCATGCTGTCATCTAAATTAATTTACAAGTGTATAGTATTTAGTATTGCTAATAAATTAACTCATATTAAAAATATAAGTTTACAGTCACAACCATGTATTACAAAGCTTCTGGTTTGTAAATGTGTACCTTAATGCTATATCTGGTTCTTCTTGGAGAAGTTTATTTATTTACCAAAGACTCCTCTGAGATATCTAATACTCATATTTTGTCACCAGCAAATATTAAGAAGATATTGCCCTCTCAAGAACAAGGAAACAGACTGAAGTGTAAATCAATTCTTCCTTGATATTTCAAAATATCTTTTTCCTCGACTTCCTTTCTTTCTGCAGGCTACAGTCTTTCTTCCAATCCAACAGTTCTACACACTGCTTGAAGAAATACATTACTGCTCTCACTAAGTGTGTCATCAAGAAGTACCAAAGGAAACTTTTATGAACAGTTATCCAAAGGCATGGAAACTTCTACACACAAAGGCAAACTGCTATGTAATTTTTTTGCATAAATTTCATTATGGTATAGATAGAGAGACATTTCTGAAGTAAAAAGTCCTTGAATAAAACCATGCCAAATTAGTCCTGGAAGGAAATCTAAACAGGAAAATTGAGTAAATAAGTGCATCTCTAAATCAGTACTGAGCAACCAGATCTTTACAGGCTGATATCAAAATCAATGATGCATTAAGATAACTCCAACATATTTGTACCTACTATATATTTCCAGTAGAGATAGAAAGCATGGGATTGTAACTTACATATCTTTTTCAAAAATATATTTTAGAACTAGAATAACAAAAATGCATTATCCTTATTTAAACATACCCTGCTATTATAACTTCGGAAATCCAAGCCATATTACTTAAACTTTGTGTTTGCAAAAATGCAGAAAAGAAGAAAACAAACTACCTAAATTTTCATGTTGCAAAGTTTGAATCAGTCATTAAGTTACAGNNTCTGATATTTTAAGGCTGAAATTTAAAAAAAAAAATCTTTAATTTAAAACTAATTATTTTAAAAATTAATTTAACCTAGCCTTACATTTACAACAAATTATCAATTTTTTATTTACAAAATGAAATGAAAAAATGATCCTGATCTACTATGGAGCTAAGTCAAAATTTTAGCTGTTAACAGCATTTGCATTTTGGCCAAAATCTGAGTAGTAGTCATTTATTTTGTCCTCCACAGAGGCTTCCTTATCCTACAATCCATGAGAAATGAGTTAGCAAATGTATAAAAAGGAAGGCTTTAGCTACTTCCAAAATGCACACCCCATAAACAAACAAAAAACTCCACAAATTCCTCCTGAGTGTGAGGGTAGTTTTGTTTTTAGTTTGGGTTTTTTAGTTATTTCTCTATTTTTCATTGCAAACTGCAAACAAGATATGACAATAAAAATCAAATACTTTGAAGATAAACTGGAAATAATATTTTCTAATTCCTTTCTACTTATAGCTACAGTTAACTTCTGCAGGTTTTCATGATTTGGAAAATTTAGCTGATCTTCCTAGCAAAATGAAACCCTTAGTAGCCATAACTGTATTTCTCTAAAAGTCTTAACATAATAGAATTTATAGATGTCAGAATTTATATTGAGACCAAAAAACACTGAAATATTTTCACTTTATGTATTTAAACTGAATCCTTAATTTTGTTCAAGTCAAATCAAGCTCACAGAAATTTTAATAAAGGCGTGATTAGTCATTTTAGTCAAATTAGAAAAAA
>VXBU01012383.1:27632-49447 GCA_013400315.1 Bombycilla garrulus
CTTAAAAATATTTCAGTACCAATGGTCAATTCTCCACCTTCCTCTGAAGGATGAAAGGAAAAGAAACTAACTCACTTAACACTCTTTATCTTTCGAACCAAGACCTGAAGCTAGATCAGAAAGCAATATTAGTCAACTTCTACAATTATAAAAGGCAAAACAAAATTAAAAATCTTTTTCACGGTACAGAATTTTTTCCTCAACCTCACACCTNAAGACTTTCAATGTACTTATCTGCCCCAATGACAGTAACACCTCAGGCTTGGTACACATTTTTTAAGTCATTGCTATTCAAATTAGGTCCATTTCCTGGGCTATTTCAATTCAATTAACGGCTCTCAGCTGGTGTAAAACTAATATCTAAAGGTTGGCATATGATTTCCTTTTCTTTTAATTGCCTTTTCAGTGTGTCCTAATGGGAGAGGTAAGGGAGACATGAACAATTACTAGAATTTCCTCTAAGAATGTAAAGGCAGGAGCTTCTGAAAAGATAAAATTTACACAAGAATACAGTAGGAGTGAGAGATACTGGAATTATGAGAAATGACCACTCAGTATTGTGGCTGTTGAAAGAGATGAGCCACCGGGCACAGGTAAATTATTTTTTTCATGGAAAAAAAACCAACACACTTATTTCATAATTAAATATCTCAACTAATTTTATTAACCCTTATGGAAAATCTGTGATTTTTTTTCTGTGAAGTAACCACTTAGCTTCCTAACCTGAGCCACAAAAGTAACACACAAATTAATAAATAAATTTAGATCAGTAATTTANTTATTTCTTAGCTACCCAAATTGGTTGGGAAAGTTCTTTTCATTTCTTGTCATGTTTTAAAAGCATGAGAACCAGGTAGGGCTTCCCCACTTATTCTGGAAATTCAAGAGCTGCCTGGAGTCAAACTAGTCATGAATTGTTACATAAAATGANCAGAGGAATGAGACTTATACTTCTGGCATGGAAGGAGTCTTCACATTTTAAAAGACAAATTATATTGGAAATTTTGTGTCCAATATTGTATCTGATNAGAAAAACAAAAGCATCACTTTGGAGATCACAGTCCTCTTAAGTGTCTTGGACCAAGATCAGAGACTTGAATAGTAAATCTTGTACAACTCTATGTCTGGGATGAAGATTTTTTCTCCCACATTTGCACACATGCAGAAGTACATGCACAGGAGAATCATAGAAATATTTAGACTAATTTTTGCAGAGGATAATGATTAATTCTCATGGAGGATAGAGAAAAAAACAAACCAAAACCAAACCAAACTTTTCATAGAGAGAGGAAGCAAGTCACAGGGTGCCTGGCTCCAGAAAGTCAGTGACACCTTCAGTTCCTCAGAACACGTTACACTTTGCACACTTGTCTTTATGATCAGACTTTATTCACTTTTCAAAGGAAAAAAGCAAGCCCTGTGAAAGTGCTATAGGATGTGATGCTGCATTCCTAATGCATTTTTGTAACAAATATGGTATTATGATGCTATAAATACATTTGCTGAGAGTCAGGGCTCACTTGTATTATTTTGGAAGGAAATATTTGAGACAAGGATGAATTTAAATCTTTCCTAGTTTTCCATCTTACTTTGACAGAGCTACTGCTTACTTTCATATTTCTAGTCTTAGTGGCCCTGCCTGCAAAACATCTCAAAGGATGAAGATTGCTAGAAACAATTCATAATAAAACTGCTTATCCTTCTTCCCAATCAGGAGAAATATCATCATGAGTTTCATCTTTCAATGGGGACATTGTATCAGTAGCCTCATTAGCAAAACTGTTTAGCAAAGCAATAAAATAATGCCAGGCTCTACTCTTTACAGCTTCTAATTAGAAAACCCATTACATCTCATGAGCAATTTATAGCTCATCAGTCTCAAAACACAAAGGAAATAAATTATGAGAGAAGGATGAGCACAGAATGATGCCTACAAGCCTGATCTTCAAGACAGGAAACAAAGTAATATTTGTAATAATAACAGAGGGCACTGAATATTAATGGATTATCTCAGTATGCTTGATATAGAATACTCCACACAAATAAGAATTGGTAATATTTGTGTACTTTTTTATTAATACCCCCATTGCCTGATGTTCTTATTTGCTTATGCTGTCTAACTGCACACACAATTATTTAAAGTATGTAGCTGATGACCTTCTGTGAGATAGGGATGTGGTGTTAGCCCTGTCTTGCAGACAAGAAATTGAGGTGCAGAAACCATGTTGTCTGAAATGCTGGAGAGACCTATGAACCTTTAGAAATAAATACTGATCCTAGTTCTGCTTCTCCTAAACTTTGTACTCCATCATCATACAAAGCACAAATGGCATAAAGATAATAAAACTAAATTCTAAGCATTCATGTGTTGTCTAGAAATGGTGCCTTTTGGGCTCAAAACCAGGCTCAAAACCATGAAACATGAAGGCACTGGAGGGCATGACATTCTTTGCAGATATCTTTTATCTTTAAAAGCTTATCTCAGTCCAAAAAGGTTAATGTATTTACTGCTAGAGAGTCTTAGCAAATTTGCCCTTCATTCTTGTGCTACAGAGGTGGAAAACCAAAACATATAAAATGTGAAACAGATGTTCAGTTTTCCAGTGTTCTACAGTAATTATTTTGTTTTTTAATAATTCATTTTTTATTTTGACAATATCACAACCAGCTTAAAATGGCATTTATTTTTGTAAAAAAATAAAGCAAAGAAGTAAAGCATTGAATCACCAAAGATTACCCCAAGGTACGGAAAGTAGACTGAATAATGCTAGAGGCCTAATAAACACTTAAGTAGACACATGTAGCAAATTCTCAAGACATGGTGATCCTAAGACATTACAGCGATTTGTAAAATAAAGTTTTAAGCACATTTCCTAAACATAGACTAGATACTAGAAAATTCAAAAGTGACTGAACAACAAAAAAAAAAAGATAAAATCTTTTAGCAGGGAAAAGGTGAAATCCGAAGGTACTTTTGAAATTTCTAAAAAACCCTATGCCTATGCACAAAGAAATGTGGATTCTAATTCCATAAAGATTCCATGCCTACTAAAACTTAGTTAAAATAGTTTCTTATTTGTATGGGAAAGCCCAATAGGATCAAAAGCAAGAAGACAGACAGATATTCAAGGTCTAATATAATTAAGATATTTAAGAAACTTAAATGAACTTCTAAAGGTCAGAAATAAAAAAAAAAAATTGTTCTTTCTCAGGATAATAATTTCTCAGTTACATTTCTGACTTGGAACTTTCAGCCTTTAGAGATTTCTCAGTTTTACTTTATTTGAATTATAGGGATGTATCCAAATTGTCTGTGAGAGAGTGCATTTTCCAGATCACAGCTGAAGACATTAATTAAGCCTTCTGCTTAAACCCCCAGGCAGGCTGACAAAAGAGTGCACCCCTTGGCTTCATTTTAAGCAAGGGAAGCAAAAGAAAGTGAAGAGATTGATTAGCAGAAGTGAGAAATTAGTTATACATATAGCGGCATGATCCAATTACAATAGAATTTTACAATGAAACTTTCAGTGCTAAGGACATAGCATTAGGAAATGGCATTAATACAATTTGCTTTTTTTTTCTGAGGTTATACTTCTGCATATTCCAGCTTAGCTTTGCGGAAAGAAATCCAGTTTGCATGCTGTAAGACCAAGCCATAACACATACCAAAGGACAATATTTGGAAAGGATTAGGACAGGCATTACAGAAGTGGTCTTTTGATGAAAACTGAATGTTAAATATTATGATATGGATCAGGGAAGATTCTGTTTTAAAGAGCTAGAATCTCATTTGAAAAGGACTACAAGATAAAATTCTGAGGGACTATGCTCAGCAATTGGAAAGTAAATCCTTCACCTGCAATTTGTCTTCAAGAACAAATTTTAAACTAGTCTATTAAAAAAAACCCCTGAATTAGTAATTAAAATGTTTGGGGCGGGTTAAATTTTAAAACTAGTATTGAAATACTATTCAAAAACTACCAAAATAAAAAAAAAACTGCAGACCATCAAAATACCCATAAAATGTCTATGGCTTTTCTATAGGGAAACACTCCTAGTCTTAATATTTTAAATTATTTGATCCGAGAGTAGTTTGTTTTAAGGGATAAGTGATTCAACAATGAAATTTTGTACACAAAGTAGAAATTGACCTAAACATGCAATCAAATGTGGCTCATCAATTCACACTGAAATTCACATTAAAAATCTCAGATGGTGTGAAGCAAGTGTCTCTATGTAGTTCATAAAGGACTTAATTACTGTGATAAGAGAACTGAAGGTCTTTGAACTCTTTTTCCAGGGCAGGGGTGTTATTTCAGCCTAAAGCTGAGTCATGTGATAGATTCTAGTATCCATGATTAAGGTTTAAATTATGTTTATTCACTCTATTTGCTTGTGTTCCAAGACTGAACTTGGATTATTCAATGGCAGGGAATTAAGAGTAAGGTTATTTATGCTGGTTGCATCTGTAACTCCTTTTACATTATGCAGCACACCTTGCAATCTCAGCTCAGCTGTAGTGAACACCAGATAATGCGTAGTCTGTGTGTGCCTAGGTAGTTCCTATGTAGAACTGAGATACCTGGTGGATAAAGGGATAATTAGTGCCCACCTGTTTCTAACTCCACTAAGATTTTTTTTTGAAATACATAGCTCCTGAACTGGGAACTGGGTGGAGAGATTAAATGATATGGGTGTACATAGACATGATCTTCTGAATGCCAAACTCAAGGTCAAAACGAGATTTATGCCTGTTATTCTTACAAAAATACACACATGCAACAGATTTCTTTTATAGAGTGACTCATAAATACTGATTTATACTACTGGAATCACACATAAAGCATCTGTGCCGTGCCCATCAGATGCTTCTTCCAATATTTTGATTGGCAATTACATCTAATTGCTGAAATCCACAGATAAAAACTCAGACCAATAAACACCTGCAAACCTTAGAAAGATACAGAATACACAAATCCTGACACCAAATCTACTTTTAGTTAAAAACAGTGTTTTAATGCTCTTCTGACTCCAAAGTGAAAGTAATAAATGCTTTCGAATACAAAGAGCAAAATATGAAGTAAAAAAAAATGTACTCTTTAACTGGGAGACTATAATCCTGACTTCTTCAATACACTACTGACAATATTTCAGCTAATAATTTCTGAGGGTTTTGTGTAACAACTTTAGAACCATCTCAATATATTGTTTTTCATCTAATAGGAGAAAAAAAAATTGAGGACACAAAAAGAGAAGAATTATCAAATTGTTTATGTCAGAAGGGACTGTAAAGATCATCTGGTTTTCAACTCCCATGGACAAGGGGCACCTTCAACAAGACCAGGTTTCTCAAAGCCCCATCCAACCTGGCCCTAAACACTTCCAGGGCTGGGGCATCCACAACTTCTCTGGGCAACCTGTTCCAGAGCCTCACCATCCTCACAGTAAAGAATTTCTTTCTGATGTATAATCTAAATCAACTCTCTTTCTGTCTAAAGCCATTATTCTTTATCCTGTCTCCTAACCTAAAAGAACAATAAGTGCTGCAGCTAAGTACAGGATGATTCCTATTGCATTGCACCCCCCACAGGCAGGGTGCCCAGACCAAGAAGAAATGTGAAGTCATCTTTGTCCCCCGTAAAAGGTAAAGGAGCCCGAGCATTCTTTCCCAATTTGGAAATGTTCTGAACCAGGACACTTCATTGGACCCCATGGACATCACCCCACCCCTGGAGCTATCTGGATTGGATGAGTGCCAAAGCCCCGCCTGAGCCATCAATGATAAAAAGCACTGGATAGAGGAACCTCGTGGCATTTTGGGAGTGTTATAGCAGAGATGTGCACCTGTAGTCTCTGGCATGGTTTTTTCTCTTTATAGAGTTTGTTATTTTGTAAGTTAATAAACCTTTTTTTGTTTCCAACACCACCCGAGGTGTCCATCCTGCTATTTTATGCCGCTGGGTATTTGTAAGACAGAAACTCAAATGGGGATGGGAGCTCCAAGAGCTCATAACACCTGGCTCAAGGAGAGATCCCATCAGATTCCCTTGCTACAACACACCTGTTTTTTTATAAACTTGGCTGTATTTTTCCCAAGTATTCAATCACCATGATTTATAAAAGATAAAGAGACCACTTCATTCTTTCATTGACTGCTTTCAGGTAATCCCAACACGTTATCTGAGCAGTATAAGAGTCCCATCAATTATTATGATAACCTATAATTTCCCTTACTTTCAAAATAACAAAATGTTATTGTACTTATTCATGCTGAACAACCAGTAAACCTATTCCAAAATTAGTATATTATTCAATATGATCCACATTGTTTCAAAAAAAACCTAAATCCTAGTAGAAAACATTTTATGAGTGAAGCAGCACCTGCATCTTAACATTCAGTTGCATCCCTGATTTAAATAGTCATAATAATATTTTTACTACAATATCTTTAAAACTAATTTGCTACTTGTAGAATTTAAAGTAGTTTCTCCTGTGAAAACCCAATCTGCTTTCTGCATTTTCTGTGGCAGCGTTTTGGCTCAGCTTGTCAGAGAGCTAACTGACATTCCAAAATGCCTGTACTTTATCAAAATAAAACACAGGTATGGAGCACTTTCCTTCTGGGATTTTGTTCTATACTCAGAAAGAGAAACCACAGATTTATAGGAGGATTCTAATCTGGTGGATGCCAGTGGAGAAACTCAGAGGAAAAAATAAACTTTGTCCAAACCTTGTAATTTATATGCTGATCTAGCAAGAGAAAAAAAATTATGTAGCCATTCTGTATTCCTACTGTAAACTTCAATTTTCCTTTCTACTAAGAAGCTTCTTTCATGTAAATCACCACTGGAGTGTCAAGTTTGGTATCAATACAGATTTCACTTTTACTAATCAGAACTATGTATAACTTTGTATTTTTAAAAATAATTTCAACTTCAGGCAAAAAGAAAATTCAGCATCAAACTTCAGCCAACTACTGCAATTACCACTTACAAAGAGTTCAGTAAAAGAAAGTACTGTAGTAGCTGTTGTAGAATTATGCATGACAGATTGCCACTCTAAATTAACAAACTTTGTGAATTATAGTAACTTCCTTTCCAGAACAACTGATTTAAATTCAGCAAAAGATATAAATGAGTCTCTGGCTGAAGCCCAAGTGCCAACTTTACTGTAAATCTCCAGCTGTTATTGTACAATCATAATGCTGAAGCCATAATTACCAATTCCAGTACAGGATGCTAACTTGTTCAGCTGCTTCCATTATAAGATTTCAACTTGTGAGTTTTCTTTGTCCTAATCTCACCCATGGATTTCGCCATCTATGGTTTGATGTTCTTGCTAGTAGGAGTATTTATTTCCTCCTGAATTTCTAACAAAAAAAGTCATTCCCTTATTTTGTGTCTATGAGATAGAAATAATACACCACATAGGAATGAATGAGTTTGCTGTTTTAAGGCTTTCCTTCTTTAATGTGAGGTCTTTGCATACTTTGGAGACCTAGCCTTAAAAAAACTACATATATAGTTATTACCTTGAAAAATTTTTTGAAATTTAATTCTAAGACTTTTTTAAAAAGTATCACATTTCAGTCAATTAGCAGAGTCTAATCAAAACGCAGTTTTAAAAATTAACTTGATATAATTTGTTAAAGAGGAGAAGTTAGGGTAATTTTTTTTTTATTTGAAATTTTAACACATAGCTTGAGATTAAAGAAGTCGTTCATCATATACTTGGTAATGAATAGAATATAAATTGTTTGGTTTTGTGCAATTATTTCCTGAGAATCCTCTTCAAGTCAACAAGGCTTTCAACTAATGTTAGCATTACTTATCACTCTTGGATGAAGGCCAGTTTCAAAACATAGTCCTTGTTATGGTATAATCAATGCTTCCATTTCATTTCCTCAAATAATAAATTTCCAGCTGCTTTGGAGTAGAATGTTAGCAAAGATTCAAGAATACAATCCATAAGATGATGAAATGAGGTACTTTGCATCTAAAAAGGAGAATGATTTTTCTACCTGCCTATTTTTAAGGATTAATTGAATTAACTATGTATTGAATAAACCTAAGCAAAAAAAATGTGTATTTCTTGCACTGCCTAAAAAGGGAAAGAGAAAAAGGATATTTTTTATCCCTAAATATATTTTATTTACGAAAACATTTTATTTATATAAAATGTTTTAGTAAACTGTACTATTTCATTAAAATGCTTGTAGCACTTGCATCTCTTTGCCTTCTTTTATCCTATTTTAACTTAATAGTCCCCCAATACAGGTAATGCTGTGGCCATACTGGTTTCTAAAACTGATGGAAGTTCAGCAGGTTCCTGAGAAATTGATCTGGCAGTTCAAAAACCCATGAAGTTTTAGTCACTGAGGGAAGGATTTCAGAATATATAAAAGAAATGGAAGTTTAAGTCACTACACCAGATAGATAGGGAGTATCTTCAGGGAATTGTAAAATAAAACCCCAAATATCACTCTGTAAAGACATTTTCAAAGCTGAAAAATTCATTGTTGGAGACAAGTTGCTTCTGAAATTAGAGGTTATAACATGATATATTTATTATGACAACAAATGCTGTAAAGTACAAAACCAAAAATCATGCTTGCTATCTGGAATAAAACACTCCAGCTCTTAAAACTGACTAAGCAGCTCATATAGATGTCTTCATACAAAAAATGCTGCTTTATTATGAAGTGCTAAAAATCAACTTAGTTCTTTGTGAAAGCAAAAAAATACAAAGCTCTTTTCAAATGGAGAGGGACAATATTTTAAATGAAATCATATTTGCTTGTAGCGGTTATCAGAAGCTGTGAAGGAACAAGCAATTATTCCCTTTAAGAGAGCAATGGTATCCTAATAAGACACTGTCATGATAATTATTCAATAACTTATCTTTTGAATTTCACTCCAGCCAGTCGAGATGAGATTCGTTCTTATTTTTTTTCAACATAAACTTGGAATATTCATTAATTTTCCCTATTGTGATATCAGACACAATATTGTGGGCAGTGTCCGAAAATGTAGAGTATTTCTGAACAGTTAGAAGGCAGTTTTCTTTCTTTGCTCAGGGACTTTTATTCTTCCTGATAATCTATTTTTGTAGATTATGAATTATTTGACTACTTTATATGATTTCATTACAAATATTTTTGAAGTAAGAAACATCATGCAAGAAAAAAAGGACTCTGAAAGCAAAACTGACCATGCAAAAGAAGATTGTAACAATTTGTTTTATTTCAAGATAAAAAAGTTCTATCTATAACGGGTAAATCTGAGTTTGTAAGTTAACTTGTATGTCTGAAATTTACACATTCAAACTTTAGGACACCAAGTTCTGTTTCAGAATAAATACCTTGAGACTCTTTCTTATACTCATTTTGAAAGTGTTATCTTTGAAGTTGTGATCTGATCATTACCCTCAAAAGATTCATCTGATGTGAAACAGGAAAAAAAAGAGTGTTATTACTAATGAGTTGGGAATAATTAAATTTTGAATGGTTAAAACTGCAATGCTTTCATTACTTTTCTTGTTCTCTTTTGCTTCTAAAAATTACTTCTTGGTACACTTGTCCTCCTAGTTAGGGCTCATATGGGATGTTGGTGAGATTGCACTATGACTGTCCAGCTCATTAATGAAGAAATTAAACAACACTGTCCTCAGTACTGACACCATGACTACACCACAAGAAACTGGCCTCCACTGGTCACAACACATGGAACCCAGCAGTTTAGCCAGTTTTCAGGCCACCTCACAGTTCTTTTAAAACTGTACGTCATCAATCAAGAATATGTGATGGGAGACTAAAGGCAAGATTAAAAATAATAATCATCCTCATCCACCAAGCATGACACTTTGTTGTAGAAGACAGTCGGCTTGGTCAGGCATGATTTCCCCTACAAAAATCCATTCTGACAACTTCCAACATCATTAGACTTGTAATTTTAATACAAAAATATTTTTAATACACTGAGTCTTTGGATATGAAGTATCTCTTAAGACACACTTGCTTACAATGGTTTTGTGAAAATACGTCTTTTGCCTACCAAAGGCCTAAGAGTGAGGATATTACACTGCCAAATTTGGAAGAAATATGTTTAAAATTATCTCAGCAGCCTTCAAGTCAGGGCTAGAAAACTATCAGTATTTTGGGGAGATAAAATTATATTAATGTATTTTGTTTGTGTTTAATGTCCTCTGTAGATATTTTTCTGCCAGAATGACTCATCTTTTTGCCTCTTAGTTTTACCTGTGCAACCATAGTCCTGAAATTTATACAGATGAGCAAAAATTAAGGTGTTCCTCAAGATTATAAAATATGCAAAGGATAAATGTTCTCCAAAAATAAATATAAGCAAATTCATGCACAAAGAGAGAAAGACAGACAGAGATTTTTTTCCCCTTTTCAAGTCACTTGCAAGTCATATGCTGTTACTTTATTGTGTTGGATCAAATTTTATATGGAAATAATAATTTGTTTAAAACATGTATTATTTCTTTAACTGCTTAGCTTGTGTAAACTGTAACTTAATTATTTCAGAGTTGTTCAGGAAATAAAGAGCCATTCCTCAGCATAAGATGCCCCTACAGTTAAAACAACTCAAACTAAATACATTTTACATGAGAATCAGATACAAAATGTTATGAACATCAAACTGAGATGTCACAGGGTTCCACTGACATTTTCCACAGCAGAACACAGACGTATTACATGAAGGAATACTTGGAAAACTGAAAATGCAATTGAGGCCAAAAACAACAACAAACAATCCCCTGAAAAACAGTTCCAACTTCAATAACTTTCCCACATCCATCAGAAGGAGTGTTTCCAAATCAAATTCTGTTCCTCGGGCTGGTATAAAACTGAGTGGATAAAGGCCACTCATGACTTGATTAATGAACCATAGTCAACAAAAAAAAAGGCTCGGGTAATATTCACTCAGATTTTTCAGTGTAAAAAGCAGAGATCCTTACTGACTGAGCAACAAGTCTCACCAATAATAACAGGAATTGAGGTTGACATGAAAAAACGATGTTCAAAAGATAAAGTTGTTCAACTGAATGATCCCCAGACAAATTTCATTGAAGTATAGCAAATCAAGAACAAAATCATGAATCATGGAAGTTTTTATCAGCTGTCAGCAAAGAGTGAGCACAGCCAACTCAATTTCAGAGTGGTAGTCCCTCCAGAGACCACCAACAAATATAGGAATGACTTGTCCCCTGGAAAAGCTTGTGATAAAGAAAACCTTATATCTTTGTTCATACTAATAAAAGTGACACTATTGGAATGACATTGTGTTGAGAGCCAAAATGACTTAGGGAGTCCTTTATGACTGTCCTAGTTCTCAAAACCAGGACAATGCCATAATAGTGACTTTAATGACAGGTGAGTGATCCCAAAGGGCAAGGTTTGAAGAGCAGGTATCAGAAAAATTAACTGGGAAACATTTCAAGTTTTATCTGAATGGGTTGTGACATGTAGCTACAGAAACAAGTATTGCATTTCATCCTATGCTACAATACTGGCAGATTCTTTGAGTACCTTTGTGATTTTTTGGATATTACAAAGTGTGCAATGACATCTCCTAAATGGAGCTTCTCTCCATTATATATGTACCTCAGGAGGTACATATATTTTGACTGCATGGCAGAGGGTTAATCTCACAGAGCAGAAAAGACAGTATACATAGCAAATCTGACCTTGAAATTTTGGGAAAACAAGTCTGAGTGGAATATGCTCCTCTACCCAACCCCAAAATCAACAAAACCTGTCAGGCCCTTACAAGTGAGTATGAGCACGTTGCAAGGAGGAAATACTTTGGAAACTACAGCCCAGTCAGTCTCACATCAGTTCCTAGCAAGATTATGTGGGAGAGGTTCCTGAAAATTATTACAATGCAGATATGAAAAAAAAAAGGCAGTTGGGACAAAATGAGCATGACATTAGTAAAGGCAAGGAGCACTGACTTGTGGTCTTGCAAAAAGAGAAGCCTGTCTCAATGCACAAGAAGAGTATATGTTGGTCCTCAGCTTCATGAAGGCTTTTGATGTGATCTCCTACGCTGCATCCTTATAACTCAATCAGAGAGAGAAGCTCAACAAAGACATTGTCTCAGAAAAAGAATTCAGTATTATCACAAAGGCACCTAAGACCCAAACATAAACCTAAATATATGCAATGATTTGGCTGAAATTAGCAAAGGTTGATTCTATTTAGAGGATTATACACACTCAGAGAAACAGCGATGACAGAAGTCTATTTTAGATTTGCTTTTGTCAAAATTGATCCAGGTTTGGAAATAAAATAATGTAAAATAAAGCTTCTAAATATTTACAAGGATATTCAGTCTCTTGAGTAAAAATCTGGAGGAAAAAAATACCTGAAAGAAACCCTGCTTTGAATCCCACCTACAATTTCTTAATTCATTTTAAAACACAAGATACACACAAAGTTTTCAGAGTTTCCCATGTTCAGTAAGATGTTCATATATATTCATTACTTCTGGTTTTCTTGACATTTTTCCCAAAGACTTTTAACTCAATTATTAAATTCTGTGTTCTCTAAGGATATCTCGGGAAAACACAAGCTAATTTCAGAGAATACATTTTTAACCTTATTAAGTGAAAAGAAAAAAACCTAAAGTAATCCCCTCTGCTTTAAGGGACAATGGGTTACTTTTTATGTAATGGAAACAATTTAACAAAGAGAGAATTGGAATTTTTCCAGCCCTTAAGAACTGTAAGTGCAAATGAAAAAGATTAATAAACCCAGGAATACATGCATATTCTCCAGAAAACACCAAGAACCACTTTTATTGTTATATGACAAGCTAATAAGACTGTACCTTGATTGTTTCCATTCAAAAGTGCAGTAGTATGGATGCAGTAGCATGATAATAAAACATTTAACTCAGAAGAACTGAAATACTGAAATAATTTGGGATGTTGCATTATGTGTTATTGGATTTCATACATCTCATTAAGGATACACTATAAAGAATGACGTTTGCATCATATCAATGCAAATGATATAAACATGGGAAATATGGTCTGGATGAAACTTACTGGTTTCAGGCCAACAATTTGATCAAAAGTATACAGCTAGACCATTCATAGCCAAAATGTAATTCTCTGTAAGATTAATTTCATAGAGTACACATGCCCTGGTTTTGAGGATATTAAAGATGTCAATTCAGGATCAAATGAGCCCTTATCTGCTCAGGGTCTGATGCATCATTTTAAATTCTGACATGCAGCAAAGCTATTTGATGAAAATACAGAAGTTCCTTCTCTGGATAAACATCGAATTGGGGTAGGAACCTATAGTTCTGCAGACACCACTGACTAGGTACAGTAAAAAGGGCAAGGCAAGAGGAGGAGGGCAAGGGAAGCAGCAAGTTTTGAGTAGCCTTTTCATTTACACAACTTCTACACAAAAGAAAATATTCATTTTAGTCAAGACTTGGGTTTTTCACTACTACCTTTTGAAAAATAAATTTATACTGTCAGTCAGGAGTAAATATCACTAGAAGTTTTCTTTTGTTTTTAAGAATTCACATACATTTGTTTTTCAACTGACTTAAGTATTTTAGCATTTACTTTGAATATTCATGGTTTCAATGAAGCAATCACAAGATAAAAGGCAGTATTTCAACCTATACACAAAGTTCAATACCATTCTCCTGAACAAGGCATTTTAAGCTCTGCATTTAACACCACATAAATGATCTTCTTTGGGCATCCAGGTATGCAGCAGGCAAGTGGTCATCCGTAAGCATATATGAGCTTTACACTAGCAAATTTAGCCACTCTCACACTTAAATTGCAGCAGCTGAGAGCTCAGCTCAGCCTACTCAAGAGACTGCTGGACATTCTTATCAGTAGTAATTCTGTATCAGAATCAGAAGTGAATGCTGCCCTCTCAGTGAACATTTTTGTCACTTTCAGGTCGAGTTTACTAAAAGAGAGCACCAGCAAACATGCAAGAATTCCAGTCATGCCTCTCAGCCATAGCACAGCACACCTGCTGCTGTACCTCACTGCTAATAACGCTGGCCTTCCCACCTCATTCTGCTCTGTGCTGGATTGGGAGAGCTGTGAAGGCCTGACCTCCTGAGCTGAGAGCCTCTACGGAGGCCTGTTCCACAAACCATGGAGGAAATAAACCGGAGGAAATAAACCGGTCCTGTAAAGTTACTACTGAATATCTTGCAAGTCATCTCAGGAGTTAGTCAAACAATGTCACTAAAATGGATGTGTTCTTTTATAGGGAAATGAGTGCAGGCTTAAAGAAGTAACTGTCCTTCTAGAAAATAAGCAGTGAATTGTTGATTTCACAGAATATTTTATCTGCAGTATACACTAAACTTAAATCATTATTACTTCCATGGTAAAGGCAGACACAAGCATTCCCATCTGTATTACCCAACACTAATGGCCAGTGAGCAGGATAGCTGCTCAGAATCTGCTGTCAGTATTGACTAGGTCACTACTGACTGTGATGAGAGCTCAGAAAACCTAGCTTACTCTTAAATTTCAACAGCACCGGAGCCACTTTTGCAAGTGCCAAAACAGCTCATGTCACATGCAGATGCCATGCAACTGTAGAAATACCCTGCAGAGCCCTTACAAAACCCTACTGCTAAGCTGGATTCAGCTTCAGAGGTTTCTTCCATCATTCCCTCGTGGCTTTCCCATTTGCTGAACTTAAGCACAGCTACTGAGCAAGTTGGCATAAGACTGGAAAGTGAAGCTAGTTCAAAAGTGCTGCAAGATAAGAATAAAGGCTGTGTAAATAACCAATTTTTTACCTAGGTGACAAGTGCCTTAATACATATAAGTAGACCTGGAACTCCAAAAATATTTTACTTGAATTATTTTGTCCAGTTAATGATCAACTCTATTTTCTGCTGGCTTGAGAACATTTACTGACAAGTGTTGTTCTTTTCATGAGCCTCACAGGACTAGTGAGACCTTATGTTAGGCATCTGGTAGATTCTGCATCCCTTTTCTTTACAATAATTATGCATTAAATATGCATAAAATGTATTGGTGTGCATTTTTTTCTGAGATTTGTTAGCAGCTAAATGAAATTAGGACCCTACTCAAGTCTCATTACTATCCAAATTGTTACTCTCATGTACAGTAACAGGACATGAAACAATAATACACACTGTCCACTCACAAAAAAGAAATGGGAAAAATGCACACATCATGAGTAATGTTCTTCAACCTTGAATGAAAAGTATGCTCCCTGCAAGGTTATGTAAATATTGTAAAAGTTTTCATTACCTAGGACAATACTGCTACTCTATTAAACATTGAAAGATCTTAGCTTTATAGAAAAAGAGGATGAAAAGACTACCTCAAGAATTTATTATTAAGTGAACTAATTAAGAGAATTGGGAAACTGTCATCTCATTTATGAATGTACTCAAGACTTTTCTTACATACGTAGAAGACAAATTTCAACAGACAAAAATTTCCACAAAGGAATTCAGGGTCAACCTAGTTGTGATTCCTGTCAAATGTTGCAATATGTACATTAAAATTCTTTTCAAATGACTGACTGAAAACCAACATGACATTCTACTCTGATTATAGGTAATCACTCCCATGGTAAAAAGATTATTTTTTCCAGTATTTCAATATTTTTTTAATTAATTGACAATGATAATATAAACAGCATAACTGAATCAAAACAAAAGAGTTAAAATTACTTACACTAAATTTCATAGTAGAAAATTTCTTGCTTTTCATTTTATTTCCTTGGTAATAATGTGATGCTATATGATAATTACATTTAAACAACATTTAAAAGGGTTTGCTTTGAAAAATTAGATCCTAGAGACACTACACATTATAGCAGGATTTTCTCTACCTAATGAGCAAAATAAACCCTAACAAAAATTAAAATTAAAAAAAATAATTAAAAATAAAAAGAAATCATGATATCTAGTGATAAAAAAGAACAAAACTATTCCTTATTTAATGGCATTTTGAACTTATCACCAGTCTTGTTTTTCTGGACTTTACATCAAATGAGAGTCAAATGTTCCATTCCCAGTGCTGAGGTCATTTGAAGTATAAAATATACATGTTTTGCATCTCCTTTCTTTAGGATAAAACATTTCTGTTAAGCAAGCAAGGTTTCAGGAAAAAAAAAAAAAGATTTTTGACATGAAGGAAGCTTTCACTGTTAAGATATTCTCAAAGCAAACCTCTACTGCTCTACTAACTGTTAATCTAGGAGGTGTAAGAATTAAATTTTGTATTTGAGACTGAAGAGATCAATTTATATTAGCTGCAAATTAGGAAATAAAGATGAAAAATACCTACCTTTCGGGAATGGATTTCTTTCACATATAGTGGAAGTAGAAATTCAGATATTCCTTCAAGTCGTATTCCTTTTTTAGTGACTCTCAAATTTCCCATTCCATCCTACAATCAATAATATATATATATATTCACTTTAGGAAATAATCTTATCCGGAACAACCTAAAAAGAAGACAGTAGTTGGCTTAACCCCTAAAAATCATGAGTGCTGTCTCACTGTGCCCAGCACTCCTCATATGTTGGGCAGGAGGCCGATGGGCACATTTATAGCCAGTTCCTCCCCTAGGGCTGAGGTGTTTGACTGTGCAGCCTGATGGTGACCTGCATACTTTATTTCTTGGCTGCACCTAATCCCAGGGTACAACTACGGGTCACCATTATTCCCTGTGTAGGGTGAAAATAGATCCTGAATTTTACACTTGCTGGATAAAAAACTAGTTAATTTTCTCTATATATGTAACATTTGGTAAAGCAATTTATTCATTGTTATATCTTGAATCCAGTGGTTTTGCTTTTCCCAGTGATTAAAATACATAGGCAAATATCATGTGGGAAGAAAGAAAATGGTTTTATAGTGGTTGCTCAACACTACTAAGAGCATTTTGCTGATGAACAGCTTCAAAGATGCTAATTTTGATTGTTTGTGTTTACTTATCAGAATAGAAATAAGAAAGGCACCACTGTAAAAGTCCGGATGAAACAAGTAAACCACATAATCCAATGTTCAATGAAATGTAAGCATAGAAAAGTGGCATAATAAGGCTTCAGCTGCACTCTTACAGGAAAAAAAACCAATGAAACATGCTTGATACTCGAGAGACAAAATTATTTTGCACAGCAATAGAAACCTGAGATTTTTTATCCCAAGAATCTTGTTACTATATTCCTGACAGAAAAGTAATTCCTCACTGTACAGCCAGTGGAATTTAGCTTGATCCACTTAAGTGCAAAATAAGCACCTTTAATCCAATTGCTAATTACATATTTCGAAGCCATTGTTGACTCTGCTGTACTGGAACAGTGAGAACTTGCACTTTGCTCTGCTGGCTGAATTGTGAAGCAAGTAACCTCTGCCTGCTGGGTAAACATCTGGGTAACAGTCCTCGACTGCTAGAGCTGAACTGTCAACGCTTCTTAGGAAAGTGATGATACATGTTAAAGTATTTATCTTAAATCAAGTAATGTTTACACAATATTTTTTTCCACATAGAAAACTTCAGGTATTTTTAGGCTTTCTAACAAGAAGTGCAAAATGAAAAGGTGATGCCTGTTTTTAAAAGGAAATAAGATAAAGAAATTAGAGCTTGTTACGGAATGTGCAATCTGCATTAACAAATATTAAGTCTCAATTTGATCAATCCCATAGTAATAGAATATCAAATTTTAATAGTAAAAAATAACCTGGGAATTCACAACAAGCGTGCTATAGTTTTTGTCAGTGAATAAATACTCAACAAGAATTAAGTGTTTTATTGATTTATTTATATGGATATAAAGAGGTTTTCTAACTGAAAAGGCAAATTCAGGGTTTTTTTACCTGCTTCTGTGGAATGTTTGTAACTAACACACATAAAATATACTTAGGAAAAAAATAGGGAAGGAGGGAAAAGGAGGAAGTGAAAATTAAACACAAACTATTAAAAAATGTAAACTCAAGCTTTCAGAAAACTAGAGATGCTGAAATTAAATTGCCTAAAAAGCTTCCATCTGCTCTCTCTTGCAAGCATGTTTTGGATAAAATTCTATATTTATATGTGATATTTACCCTCCTGAATCTCAGCTTATTCCATGCAAGGTTGGTACAAACCTCGGTTATCAGCTACTCCCTATTTTGTTTTCTTGGCATTATTCTCTTTGCTCTTCATTTATTGTACTCTGTTAAAACACTGCTCTGAAGACAGTACTGTCAGTTTTCTTCTAGACTTCTGTTCTCATAAGTGTTTATTACTGAAGTTATATAGTTCCTCACAACTAGTAATTAATTTTTGAAATACTTTCAGTAACTTTCTGGTACTGTTCTTATGTTACTGACAGAGAACTAAAGCACAAAATCAATTTGTTCACCATTTTTTGATACTTATCATATTTCCTCTGTTTATTTTCAGCAGTGGAAAGTTAATTTGTATAGCAAGATTAGACTGTCAGAATCTCAGAAACAAAGTAATGATGGAGCCTACTGTGTCCATAAGGGCTTTCGTTTTTCTGAGTGACCTTTCTAACTTCTTATTCTTTAGTCCTTCAGCAGAGAAATATTCTTTTAGCATAAGCCAACAGACTGAATGCAGGCAGACTCTGCACAGACAGAAGCACTCCAGTTTCAGTAAAATTACATGATTCAACACAAGAAGACAGACATTACATTCTGGACCCTAAGTCACAAAGGTGTTATTAAACTGGAATAGGGTGACGGCAACATCAATTTCTTGATAAAAACAATAATCTTCCAGACAATAACTTCCTGAAGTGTGTAATGACCAACGCGAAATAAGGCTGAATATTAAAATACAGAAAACAGTCAGACATGTACCACTACAACACGCTTAACAAACATGACCCCATTTGAATAATTACTTCCCAGTATTTTTTTTCATCAATTAGCCCCCCATCAAATTTAAATAGGGGTTGGAATAAGAGGAGTTTCTTGTTTCATTGAGTTAGAACTTTGCTGTTACAGAGAAAAATTCAAGGGTTTTCAGAACTAACACATTGGTTAAAAATTTATCAATATTAAAAAGATTAATCAGAGAAAGGTCCTTCTTATATCCCAAATAAATTCCATAAAGTTTAGGTTTTCTAGTAAAATAAAACTCAGATTATTCTTTTGGTGTGATTCGATTTCATTCAAGTGTAAAAATAGACTTGAATGAACAATGCCAGTACTTACAATTCAAGTTCAGGTACTGGGACTGACTGGGATGGAGATTTTCTTTCATCATAGCAGCTGGTATAACAGTGTGGAGCTTTGGCTAAAACAGTGCTCATAACACACCATTGCTTTGGCTATTGCTGAACTGTGCTTCCACAGTGTCAAGCCTTTCTCTTTTTTTTTCCCCCTCTCTGCCGTCAATAAGCAGAGTAGGGATGGCCAAGGAGTTGAGAGGGAACATTTCTAAGCCAAATGATCCTAAGAAGTCAAAGGCATATTCCATACGTGTAACATTATGCTCAGCAAGAAAAGGTGGTGGCAGAGTTGAAGAAGGGGGCTGGAGGCATGGAGGGCTGGAGAGAACAAGGATTGTCTTTCAAAGTGGCCACTGCTCAAAGACAGAGTGGGCATCATTCTGTACTAGGTTGTGAGTGATTGTCTTTGCATCATTCTTCATTTTTATTCAATATTTATTATTATTCTGTATGTTATACCATGTACAACATTCCAAGTTTCTCATTTAAGAATATGAAACAAACTAACAGTGACCCTGCCTCACTTACATTGTTCTTTTCCCTCAAACACTAAGAAAAACAACCCCTTTACATCCAAAAAGTCTTATATATATATTGTAAAAAAAACCCAAAACATCACTATCAATATTTTATGTTATTCTTAGAGTACATCACATTTCAGTTATTAAAACCAGAAATTCAAATAAGAAGCTATTAAAATATGAAAACCAAGCATTTATTTTTTGTTGTTGTTTGTCTTACACCTCCAGCAACATAAGGAAGAGTTTTACTGACTTTGAACACTAAAGTCAATGAAGTCCTAAACTACACTAACTATAAATCTGTGATAATGAGAGCATAAATCTGAATCAGAGCATAAAAGAACTCCCCAAAAAAATATTCTGGGAGGCAAACAATACTGACATTCAGAGTTCTTTCAAGCTTTGACCTGCTTATAAACAGGCAGAGATTTATGTTCTTTGGTGATCCTGTAAATGATATATAAGAAAACCAGAGATTAATTCACTGTCTTTAAACAGGCAGGATGATCTTTTAAAAGATTAAGTTATTTCTTCATAATGTGCTGAGAATTCTACAAGGATGTATTACTTATACAGCCTGTATTATTTCTGCCCAATAAACTCTTACAGCAGCATGTTTTATGATAACTACAAATAAAGTATATGCTAGAACAATATGAATACTTATCAGGAAGTCAGGAAGTTGGCTAAAACTACAATCTGTAGTAGCCTATCTACAGTCTAAACTACAACAACTAGTCCTGGACTACACATATTGCTATCTAATGAATACGTGGTGGTGTGCTTTCTTTCTTTTATCATTCTCTCTTTGTTTTTCTTTCTTTCTTTCTTTCTTTCTTTCTTTCTTTCTTTTATTTGTTTAAACACTAAGGCATTCTNAAAAAAAAAAAAAAAAAAAAAGAAGAGGATAAGGAATTCTACACAAATTGCTGACAATCCAGAAGTGTGCAAGAACAAGCTTAGCTGTCTACACAATAGAGCCAATCTTCTATGACATAGCTGACACAACTGGAGACCGAGGACAGGATTCACTAGGCTGGCTTAGAAGATCTTTAAGCTACAAAAAGGGCAGTTTTGAAGCCAAGCTGTAGACTATTTCAATTAGAAATAACTTTTTCGAAATCAGTAACTATCTTTATATCTTATAAACTCACTCCACCTAGATGAAATAACATCTCCTTGCATGAGATCAAACCTAGGCCTTCAATATTACAAAATTCTGCAAATCTATCAATAACATTGCTACATGAAAGACATTAAAGTGAAGAAAACATCTGCAATTCCTGCGTAAGATCACAGAATTCAAAATTCCTTGGTCTGGAGAAAAGAAGTTGAAAGGCGTTATGCTCCAGGTCAGGAATGAAAGCTCTCATTAAGAGAGGTGAGAACACAGTTCTGATAGACTCTCCAATAATTTGTCATGCATCTCATGAAGTGGGCAGTGAGAATGCAGTAAAGGACTGCTAACTAAAATGCAGGCTTTTTCCTTAGGATCGTGAACTTACATGCAGTAGCACAGTGAAAAGTGAACTGAAGTGTTGGTTATTCTGAATTGGCTAAACAGTATTTTAATTTCAAGTTTACATGGTGTTTTTACTGACTTCCTTAATAATAACAAAATACAACAAATATGTGTTTCAGTACTTTACAGCAGGAACAACCAAGTAGTTATGGGTCAGGAAATCCATTCTTACAGTAATATTCAAGGTTTTCAAAAGTTCTGATGTGATATCCTGCATGTTTTCTGAGTATATATCTAAGCTCAAACTCTGTCTCCAAAAGTTCACATTCTGAAGAAGGAATCATTACATATTCATTACATAAAGCAGGGAGGGGGAAATGAGAATAATGGAAAAGTAGAGTTTTAAAAAAGTGCCTACATCCAGTGTCCTATAAATTAAAAAGCTTTCAATTCTTTTGCCTTTTAGGCATCATAGCACAAGCTAAACTTGAAATGGAATTTGGATGATGTAGCTGCACTGGTATGAAAAAGCACAGATAAAACATCTAAGCATACAAACATGCCATACCAAAGGAAAAAAAAAAAA
>VXBU01012383.1:49462-134484 GCA_013400315.1 Bombycilla garrulus
AAAAAAGAGTATGATATCAGAAGAAAGGTGACTGAACCAATGTGGAAGTAGTGAATTATAGTGAAGATGAAAAACAAACACTGAACTTGATAGGAGGATACAAAAAGCAGGTAATGTAAAGGGACAGTGATGGGAATGATTAAGAAGATGAAACATATTAGCAGCTATGTTGTTGATAAAATGAAAGATGTACACATAAAATTGGAAGGAAGATGACAAAGGAAATTATTTGTATTGTATTCACACATCTAAAAACCTGGATTTAATAAACAGAGCTGGAAAATAATTCCAGATGGAGAAAAATTATGTGATTATGGATGTACAACAGAAGGAAAAATGGTAGACAGGAAAAGTCTTGCATAAACAATATGGGTAGTGGTGTAAGCAACAAAACAAGAGAGTATTTCCCTGGATTACTAGGAAAGGTAACTGAATTTCAATACCCAAAAATAAAGGTAACATGATAGCAAGCTGTTTACTGGAATGGAAAAATCTGGACTGATGGAAACACCTGCCTTCATCCATCTGCTGACAATAATAGCTGACACTTTCTAGATATCAGGGTAAAGATAGGGAAGAAATTACTATAGTACAGTGCAGCAATGTTAAAAGAGAAACAAACTAAGGGAAAAAATAACATGAAAAACCATTAAAAAGAAAGGTCAGACTAGTATTCAAACTAACTGGAATTAAAATTCCCAGAATATATGTTACTTGAGAACTGTTAAACTACCTATATTAATATTAAATTTATACCATCATGACAATAACATGAAACCCCTATTTCACATTTAAAATTTTGATTTTAGTCCATGATAAGGGGCATTATGTTATTTTTCATTCAAAGACAGATGTGTCCTTTAATATCACCATTGTGAGGCTGCTCATTATCATCTTTGAAAGGTTGTGGCAGTCAGGAGAGGTGCCTAAGAACTGAAAGAAAGCAAATGTCACCCCAGTCTTGAAAAAGAGCAAGAAGGACCTAAAGAACCACGGGCCAGTCGGCCAGATCTCAATCCCTGGGAAGGTGATGGAATGTCTCATTCTAGACACCATCTCTATCCATGTGGGTGACAAGAAGGTGATCAGGAGCATGGATTCACTAAGGGTAAATCGTTGTTTGATGTCTTCTACAAGCAAAAAGCTACCTGGAGGGATGAGGAGAGAGCAGTGCATATTGTCTACCTTGAGTTCAGCAAGGCTTTTGACAGTGGTCTCTCACAACATCCTCACAGGCAAACTCAGGAAGCATGGACTGGACAAGTGGACGGTGAGATGGACTGAGAATTGGCTGATCCCAGAGTCACAATCCCAGTCACAGAACCGGCTGGCCCCAGGTTCTAGTTGGAAGCCTGTCACTAGTGGTGTCCCCCAAAGTTCAATACTGGGCACAGAATTGTTTAACTTATTCATTAATAATGTGGATGAAGAGCCAGCAAGTTCACTGATGGCACAAAGCTGGGAGGAGCAGCCAATACCCCAGAGTGCTGTGCAGCCCTTCAGAAGGGCTGTGACAGGAGAGATGGGCAGAAAGGAACTATCTGAAATTCAGCGAAGGCAGGTGCAGGGTCCTGTATCTGAGGAGGAATAACCCCATGCACCAGCACAGTTGTGGACTGACCTGCTGGAAAGCAGCTCTGTGTAAAAGGACCTCAGGATCCTGCTGGAAACAAGCTGTCCAGTAGCCAGCAGTATTGAGTGTGGGTATGTTTATTTTGTCCGCGTAAACTGCACAGTTTGTTTAATCCACTTCCCTGTGTTTCAGTCATGGTTGTAATTTCAGCACAAAATCTTCAAGATAATTTATTCATGCTGAAAATTTAATGAAATATTATTATTTTATTTTGCTAGTAAGCGATTACCTGACTTCAGAAAGAAAAATTTAAAACTGATATAAAAGGACAATAAACAAATATCCTCTATACAGAAGTAGTCAATGTTGTTGATGAACCTGTAAAAATGTTTACCTATAAGAAAAAAATAAAATTGTACAGCCTCACTGGTTTGTTGTGTACATATATGACAATTAAAATAGAGAAGAAGTCTTGACATTTTTCTAGGAATTTCTACAAACAATTTTTAGGACCTACCCTTTTTCTGTATTCCAGTGAACTGCACTAAACTAATGCAGTATTGTCTAGATTTTGAGAAGTAAAAAGATTATTTGCATTGCAATGCCTTGCAATTCATTCAATCACATGCACAAAATAGCTTGTGTTAATGCAATAATGTGTTTTGTGCTTTTCATGTTTGCACCTTTCCCTTTCAAAAAGCCTGACACAACCAAAACTTCAGCTTTTGTGACACTGATCTCTAAGTGGGGCAGCAGAAAAAACAAGTGCTAAACAAGCATTAGTAACCATTCTGGCAGCATTTATACTTATTCAAAAATGATAAAGCATGTCTTGAATTGAGCGGTGGGCGTAGTGGAGAGGTTCTATAAAGAATATAATTCTCTTGCACTACTGTAAAATCAGCTCTACCTTAGCTATCATGGACATAATGGTTCGGTTTCTCTTGTTCTTTCCCTTAAAGGCAGATTCTATATCTTCTTTAGGCAAGTTACTATATTGCCTCTACTATCTCTAAAAATGTTTTCTTCATACATAGCCTGAAACTCCAGTGCTATAATGCAATCACTTTTGTTTGCTCTTCAGGTACATTATTGCTGAGACTGAATGATCACAGTTCAGTTTCTTTGTACATTATTTTGCATCTTAATGCTTCATGTTGCTCCTAGTCTGCCTTTATCACCAATATCATTCTAAGTAGAATGAAAACAAACAGGACAAGCACAGGTTGTGAACACTTACCATGGCTAAGCAGAGAAAAATTATCTCACTTGTTGATTTCAGCATGTCTGGAATTTCTGCAATATTATTCTGATTCTGATTGATGATATGCTAAAAATCAGATATTGTCATCAGAAAAAAAAAAATTTAAATATTGGATTCCAGAAACTGGCTAGACAATAGCTTCTCTTTTATATACTTACTGGAGTAGTTACCCTGTCTATGAAAGGGACAACTTTTTTTTACCTCCTTAGTTTGTGATGACTAGTCTATTGATATATTAGTTGAACCACATTACTCTAATTGTTGCTCTTTTCTAGGTAACCATCCAGTTCATACAAGTAATACAAAACTTATTGGAAAAAAAACGAAGTAATTTGCTTTCAAAATCCTTAATACAATATTCTTTGTCCCAAAAGATGTTTTTAATATTAAAATCCATACCATTCTATCACAAAAGACTGAGAGCCATTTTAAGACAGGTTTCACAAGCTCTGACTCCCACCTGCAAATCTGAGTTCTAGATTTAAAATATTCCCTGATTTAAATTTCAGCATCCAAAGAAATTTGATTCTTAATTTTTACTTTCTTATATTAAGGCACATGTACCTTCCTAAATATTTTGCTATACTATAACTCTGTATTCATTATAAAGAATTAAATTACAATATCCTCATGAGTCATACCACGGAGGTACTGAAGTACCCACAGCCAAGCACATCCTTCAGTAGCTCCCTGGACTGGCACTTGTATTTAGCAAAGTGTATTTTTCTTACAACAAAACAAATATCATTAAGTAAGACCTGCTTCCTTGATCACTGCTTCCTTGATCACATTGTAGCATTAAAGAAATCAATTTTCAAAGCAGTCCAGTTTAAGGAACCTATTACTGTCAAAATGAAAAATTATTATTTTCATGTGAGGAAAAAGTGTTGTATCAAACAATTTTACTATTCAAGAACTGTGACTATATAACATTGCAGTCTTAATATTATCTAAGTTTAGACAGTTACTTATTATTACAGTACAAACACTGCATGCTTTTCAAAAGAACTTCTACACATCTTTCAATAAACAAAACCTTGCTCCATTGATGCACTCAATAAAATAAATGGGACAAAGAGCAAAGCAGCTTGCTGCAGAGATCCATCTTGTGCTATCAGGGCAAAGAAAATGAAAGTGTAAGAAATGCCACAAAGTTGCTTGAAAATAGCTCCTCTTTTATCTAACAGCCTGCTCAATAGAACACTCATCTCCTAAATGATAGCTTCCAGTTCCTTCTCTGCAGTGCGAAGGGAGTAGAAATACTAAACTTCAGTTCTTCAAGGAGTGTTAAAACCACAATGGAAAAGGGACCTACCTAATCTCTTTGCAGATAGCTCAGCATGGCAAAAAACATTGAGGAGTTATCAGTTAGGTTGGCAAATGGCAGAAGCCTTGTAAAGGGGATAATTTCACAAGAAAACATGGGAAAAAAACTACTGCATCATTTTGAGGGATGACAGCGGGTTCTCAGATATCATAAATTTCCTACAGTGTGTCTAAACTGATCACGGAAGCACAATGATAGATATGTATTTGTGAATCAACACTTCAGCGGCTCACTGACTTTCATAACAGGGAAACTTTAGAGAGAGATTGGAGAAGGGACTTCAGAAAGAAGTTTATTATCACAATTCACCCCCTTAAAAGCACAGCATCAGAATCGTCATCAATTTGTCATCAGATAATTTTCAGTTTACAGCTCTGAGGATGCAGGCTGGACACAGAGCAGCTACCTGCTGCTGTGCCCACAAGGGAACTGTGGAGGGAAACGCTTCAGTTCAGGTTCTGTGCTGAAACCAGGGAACACGGACCCATATCTTCCAAAAGCAGAAATCAGGAAAGTGTCCTTACACATATCCTTTAGGACACTGGCAGAAGACCTATAAACAAAGTGGTGAAAAAGAGAAGCCCATATGATACAAAAGGATATTAGGCATGAGGAATTCAAGTGAAGAAGTGACTCAGCAGCTGGAAAGGAATGCAGGAGTACCAGACATGGAGGTTGAAAAGGATACCTTCCAAAGCAGCTGATTAAGGAAGCAAATGGTCCAATCCCCAACAGCAAATGTAGAACCCATCTCAGTGCTAGCAGAACAGAAGCTATATGTCACTAACATCAAGAATCGTGAGTTAGACTGGATTTCAGATTCACCAGCCACCAGATTATTACCTCATACAGCTGATTTGTAATGATAGTAATAATATAACAATCTAAGGAAAGAAGGAGGTTGAAGAATTCAAATTCAGGTAGTACATCTTTTTGAGGAAGAACAGCAAGGGATCATGGATGAATCCACTTGTTTTGAGGTTCAGATCAAAAAGGAGAAAGAACTGCTAAGTGACTGCCAAGGACATGTACAAACTTAAAGAACAAAACAAAACATTACAAAACAAAACATTGAACCCCAAACAACATTACCACTTTGAGATTACCCTTGCAGACCAGAAGGATCAATTAGATAATGTATTCATGAAGAGCAAACCAGAGCACAACCTCAGTGCTAACATAGGTTACTGGGTAACATCTTTTATGAATACAACAGGAGACAGGATAAAGAGGAAGCTCCTGAAAAGCTTTCATGAGGAGTAATAAGGGTGGATAGCAACTGCTTCCCATTTGGCTCCAATTAACAGAGAATGAGGAGTGAATGGGAAGATTAAGTGGTAATATAGTTGAGATTGGTCACAAAAGGACAAAATTCTTGAAAGTTAGATTAGAAGGAAAATAATTCAGAATAAAAGCTGTGCTTTTCAAGAAGGCAAATCCAGTGAAAGGACTCTTAGTTAAAATTTCCTGGGAGGTTTGACAAAGGTGAAAAAGCAATTAGAGTGAAGTGGTAGCTCTTTAACAAACTAATTTACCCAAAGAAGAAGATAGGCTTCTGATAGATACTGAAGAATATTAGCATTTCTTATGCATTTTTTCCTGTCTTCTTTAGTCAAAAGGTCAAAATAAACGGGATTTCTGTTTTAATTGGTGCACCAGTGATAAAGGATTAAGATCCTGCAAAGAAAGGATGAATGCATTTATGAATAGTAGTATAACCTAGGTATTTTCAAGCCCACTGAGTGAAATTAACTTCATCTTGAGGTATACAAAATCAGCAAATGATAAAATATTAGCTAAAAGGTGTGACATAGCTCAGAGCAGTAGAGTGCAGCAATCCCTCATTTCCCCACTTACTCCATGTTGGCTCACACTGTGGGGCAGTTTTTCTGCATGTGAAGGGGGTTCCTTTTGGATGAAATTAAATCAGAAGATCTGTTCAAAGTGCAGCAACAGTCTCTAAAAGGAACAGAAAGGTCTGAATCAATGTGTGATCTGCAGCACAAGCAAGTCCCACAGCAAGTACCATGTGCACATGCACCAACAGAATGCTCTCAAATCACAGAGACCTCCAGTGTCCTTCTGCTTCTTGTACCACTCAAAAGGCTAAAGGTCTCAAAGCCAGTAACCAGTTCACACAGATGCCCTCAAGCTAAAGGTATTCTTTTATATTATATCAAGACCTCTTATGGTTGAATATATTTTCTTCCTATTTCAGCTGCTGAATTCCCGCTTCAAATATTTTCTGTTTTGCTTGTCTCACCTGCCTGCCATTTTTTTCTTTTTTTCTCTTTTTTTCCTAAATTAACAATGTTTCCCCTTTTCCCTCCCTCCTTTCCCATCAACTTTTTTGGTCTCATAGAAGATTAAATTAATAGCAGTCATAGTACCAGTTCATGGTCAGGGGTCTCTGCAATGTCACTTTGTGTCCATAAGTTCTGCATCTACTGTCAGTTGTCCCCAAGATTTTGAACTTCCATCTGTCCAAATGCAAAATTGCACATCCTCTCTCATTTATCCTGCCGCTTCCTCGTACAAAGGAACAACAGAGACATTGAAAGTCATAATTTCATGGTGTCCACTTGATCATTTGCCTCTACCACAAGACTTAAGATACCATATTTTCAATTCTAGCTAATACCTACACATAAAGTTAGAAACCAACAGGCACTGTGTGTTGCATTTAAGTGAACAACAACTAAAATAAGACTTGCTTTAAAGGAAAAGGGCATGAGAAGACCCCTGTGCTCCTGTCACCTCCATTAAACAGATGAAAGTATGCTCTGGCACTTGCTGAAGCAGCACCAGGAAGCCCGGACAGCTGAAAGCAAGAGTCTGTAAAATAGCTTTCCTTTGCCTGTCTTTGAGAAACATGTAAAACAGGAATGTTTTTTCCAGGGCACTCAAGTAATCATAAAGTAAATAATTATGCATACCTATTCTCTAGCTTTTGGGTCCTTGGTACAAACTGTTTTTACTAGTGCTCTATTCATATTGCACCACAGTAGTTTTTGCTGTGTGGCTTATAATTATACAGCCTATGAGTACAAAGTCTGTGAGAGCTCATAAAGGATGGATGAGAGCAAACTGTAAAGGTGAAAACTAGAAGACAGAACTGGCATTTATCCTTTAAAAGGCAAAAGAGTGTCAGTAAAGATCAACTTACCTTGAATCCTTTGAAAAATATCATGAACTCTACCAGAAGAGATAATCAAACAAGCTATTTGTAGGAAGCTAGAAGATGCCCATGAGATCTATGAGATGCAAAAGCAATGAAAAACCAAAACAGGATAAGGATGGCACAAGGGACAATGCAAATAACATTAAATAATAAGGGGGGGGCGGGGGAGGGGAAATTAGAGAGACACACAAAGAAGGGCTAAAATTGATGACATTGTTCAATGCGGTGAAGAGAAAGTAAGTACATGATAATAAAATACAAAAACATGTAATTCATGCCTACTGATAGTTAAACAATAAACAGTGAACTTACAATGAAGGAACTGAGAATCAAGTGGATGTCAGTAGAATATAGAAACTGGACCAGAAGGATCTTGCAAGGTTGTGCAATATCCATTCCAAAAGATTTTAAATAACTTTTTGGACAGACGTATCAAGAATGATGCACAGTTTAAGCTATGTTGCAGCAAAGGGTGTAGCAGTTGACTTTTGGAAACCTTTTCCTGACACTCTCTCTATAATTCTTTTTCCATGCAGAAACTATTACACACAGTATTCACAAGATGCCTCATTTTGTTGAGGAAATCCTAGTATACAATGCATTTAAATGTCTTTTAAGCCCATGCTATAACACTACACATATCTAAGCTACAGAATGAAAGAAAAAGCAAAAGATAGTAGAATTCATTAAAATTTATACTTTATTACTTTTTGCATAATATATTTTTACCATGCTTACTATATCTACAGTATATAGTATATCTAAAGATAAATGGAAATAAGAATGTTGCTTCCATACAAAATCTTAAACATGTCCAAATGCATCATATCTGCCTATTTTTCAAAACATTTTTAATATTAAAAAAAAAAAAACCAACAAAAAAGAACCGAAAAAAGAACAAAGACAATTACAACAGTTGAAGAATGAAGTATATCTGAATTTTCAGTTATTCCCCTTTTGGTTGTTATAGGCATCATAATTTGTTCTAATATTTCCCTTGAATCCAAACAGAATCATATTTAACACATAAGTTTCAACACCTATTGCTGACTTCATTATTCAGCAAAACATATGGACACTTAGTGTGTTTAAGAACTATACTTGCCTTGACTGTTTCAAGATTACGGTAAAATTACTGTAGTGATCACCAATAACTGACAGTTTTATAGGATTGCAAGAAAACAAAGTACCTCTTCCTAGTCCAAATAACTGACCTAATCTATATGTGTGAGGTGTTTTTTGTGGAAGAAGTAGTAGAAGAACAAGTGAAATTTCTCTCTGTGCACACAGTAAGGCAGTTTCAAGAATACCTATGTAAGTTGTTCTGTAGTGCAGTTAAATGTGCAGTAGATTATTCACATACTTCATTTACTTACATTCCTCAACACTCACAGGAGAAGGGTAAGCAGGGTCCTTTTTTAGATACAGAATGGAAAACAAAAGAAAGGCCCTGAAAACTGGGCTGACAATAGACTGAGAGCAGTAAGTTTGATTATGTTCTTTTAACAGAAAACTGAAGCCTCAGAAAGCAGAAATCCAGTTGTAAGTAGTGTACCACTGTGCACACTGCAAAACAAAGATATCCATACGCCATGGTCAGACCTAAGTGCAGCTGTCAAATAATAAAGCAAGAATTACTCAAACCGAGAAAAGGGTATCAAGCTTGCAAGGACATAGTATATAAATATTTAATCTGTCTGGTATGCAAACCTATCAACTTATCTCACACATACCCGAAAAACAGGTCTAAAAACCAAGGAAGCTTAGAAATGTGTCTTGGATCACAGAAAATATTTTCATGAAGCATGAAAGTAGTACTGCATGTATTCCTTTGGTCAATTAAAACAGCGATAGAAACACAGAATCATTGCAACTGGACTGCACCTCTGGTGTTGGACTCATCCAGCCTATTGGGTGCTCACAGCAGCTACAGCAGCTTCCTCAGGACATTCTCCACTTTCAACTCTGACTGCTTTCAAGGACTGGGACTCCACTGTCTCCTTGGGCAACCTCTTTCAGTGCCTGATTAACCTTACAGAAAAAAACCAGATCCTTTGGGTTCACTTTACTTAAATTTGAAAGCTAAGGGTTTTATCTCATTATTTTTGCATTACAGAAAGAGAAGGAGAATAGAACATATTGTCAAGGCTCAAATCTGGAATATGCTGAACTAACATGAAGCTCATACAGTGAAATAAAGAGGTTCCTAATGCCTGCTGCAGGGGAAATCATTGGTCAGGTGAAGGGACTGAGATTTCTGATGTCCATTTCTTGTCAGTATTTCAGCAAACACATGAAATATAATTTTCAGTATCTGAGTTTTGATATCCTAACAAAGTTTTTTAAAATACTATAAATGTGACAAAGGATGAGATCTAGTGCTTTGCCTTTTTAGTTTTCTCCCAAGTGAAAATTAACTCTATAATGACAACCTGGTGAATATGAAGTTTACTTCAAATTCTTATAATAGAAGCCCGAGAGTTATCATAATATTCACACAGAAAGGAAGACCATAAGCAGCCGGAGTTGATTCCTTCAGCAATTCAGCTTTGCTTAGTTAGCCTTACACTGAGGTTGCCCAGAGCTTTGAAGTTTTTCTCTCAGATAGGTACTGACTTTTGATGCCATGATACAAAGCTATAGATAAGTCATAATTCAGGTTGGTACTTCCTTCCACTGCATCATGCACACTTTTCTACAAATGTTCAAGAAGGTACACTTAACAGGTCTAATAAATACTATCTGAAGACCGAAAAGCATGCTAATTCTACATTTCTAACCTCGTCTTTATAAATCATAAGTTTGCAAACATTCAGAGCCATGTTAGTCTTTATCTACACCATAATCAATTTACATAATAATGAAAAAAAATAGAAGGAAAAAATGTCTTGTTAACCTCAGTTCCCACAATCAAAGTATTCGGTCTCTAAGCTCCTCGTTGTCAATGCCATAAACAGCTTAAAGAACTCAATTAGATCACGAACATAGACATTTTCAGAAAGGCACCTTTCCAGAATGTATTTTCTGATTTTAATTGCATTTCTCCATTTTTATTTCACAAGCATCATACTGATAGATACAGTCACAGAATGCTGAGTATCTGCATTATTATATGGCACTCAAGGAAGACAGGTTGTATTAGCTGAAGTATCCTACATTACAAACAAGTTTTCTTGATATTTAAGACTCCACAGGATATTTCAAGGATGTATTTAACAACTGTATGATGAATTAAAGCTGCCACCAAATGATATTAGAAGGAGGAAAAAAACTCCAAACTAACTAGCAAAACAAAAAATGAACATGGAGTACACAAAGGACTACATTAAAACAAGCAACATGGTATCAGAATCCTAAATGCTCTTTTGCCTCGTAATCTCTAACATTCATTGTTTTAGTACATTTCTTTAAAAAATCTTGTATCTTATCTCTACAGGTTCTGAGATAAAATACATGCAGTGATATTCTGAGATTAGATCCTAAATTTACATGTGTAAGACATTAGATTGAATCAAGAGTAATAAAACAGAACGTTAATAGGTACACATTATATGTGGTTTTTTTTCTTCTGCATAGCTATATCATACAGATTTCAGTTTTAAATAACGAAAAAATGTTGGCAGGTCCATCTGTTTTGTTATTCCCTTTGGCACAGGCTAAATATAACACAGAGGTCTGGAATAGATTATATGTTGTTTTATTAGGTTAATTTGATCTTGTATTGACATTAGTATACGTCAAAATTAATGGCATTTTAATGACAGTACATGCTAATGATTAATTATAAGTACTGAGAAGGGGTGAAGGCCTAGATTTAAAAATGATTAATATGACAAGTTTTTCAATATTACTATACATTAAACTGAGAACACATTAAAAAAATAAAAGGAAAAAAAACTAATTTCCCTCTTCCTTCCATTCTGAGAATAAAAGGAGAACAGTAAGTTGCAGAAATAAAATTTGCTTATATCAAGTCGTAAGTATTCTAACTTCTCGTCTCTCAAAATATTTTTTCAATAAAATAAAATAAAGACTTCAAAAAAAAAAATGAATACCACATCAGTATGATAATTTATCTACAAAAATAAAAAATTCACAATGCAATTATCATTTCCCACAAGTTTATTAAACTAAATTAGAGTTGCAAAGCAGAAGAAGCACATTACATTCCCCTGCACACACCCAATTAAAAAACACAAAGAAAAGCAGTTGGAAACCATTTTTAAAAATGGTAAAATATGTTAAAAAGGGAATTTTCTGCAGGAATTACAAAAATGAATTTGACTGGAAATTTATTTAGATAAAACCATTCAGGGAGGAAAAAAGGTCAGTATTTGTAAAGATACCTAGAACAATGGGATTCAAAGGAGTTTTTCCCACACTTCTGCCAAGATCTAAAATGAGTAATATATATTTTATTTATATACAAATGTTTAATATTTTGTAGTAATGATATTGTTTCACCAATTGAAATAAAATATTTCTCCATTGCCCTATAAAAAGTGTGATCATGAAATTGCTGATATTAAAAAAAACCCAACCAAACAAAACCCCCATAAATCCTTAGATCCTAAAAACTAGCAAAAATGTGGATTCTGATATGTTAATTGTTCATTTCTCACCCTTATTTACCTCATTTATCTTTACGATTTTCTGCTATTATTCCATGCCCCTTTAACTCTGTTGTTTCACTCCCTAAGTCTCTCTCCATTGAGCTGTAACTTAGGAAACCCATTGCTTGTTACTTGCCACTTATTACTGCACAGCTGACCTGCTTTTCGTTCCTCATTCTTATTTAGCAATGACCTTGGTATTGACTAAACTTGCTGGGTTCAAAAAGCTTTCAATGAGTTGACTTTGGCTGTATTTGAGGTCTTTTGTGTGGTTTTTGTTTTTTTGCTGTGTTTGTTTGTTGATTGGTTTTTTGTTTGGCTGGTTTGTTTTTGGGCTTTTTGTTTGAAAACACCTTTATTTCTATGTGTACTAGATTATGTTCATTTCAAACAGAGTAATTAACAACCTCTACACATTCCACAGTAGTTCTTGATCAACTCTTTCCTAATGTTTTCTTCAATATTATTGCATGTTTTCAAAATTTTGTTAAAGGTAGATTAGCTTTGAATGATGCTTAATAGCAGCCTAAAATATAGACCATTCTTGAACAATTATATAACTTACAGAGCATTCTATAACAATTAACATGAACACTGAGCTATATTCAATTTTCAGAACACTTCAGTCACTTTTTGCAGACAATAATTCCAGTCTGACTAATGACATTTCTGAGTCATATATGCTTGAAGAAACAGAAAGAAACAGCTCAGTAAATTCAACAGTCTGCATGTAAAATGTCCCCACACTCTGCACAGTCAGCAGGAGATTTCTGTGTGGAAATTTATATGTATGCAGACAAACACTACTTAAGAAATGGCTTTTGACAGTCAGCCACGTTCTTCTGTGGAATCTGAGGAACTGTAAATTGTTTGCAAGAACAAACTACTAGTTGGGTAAAAAAGGAAGGAAAGAGACCAACATAATTGAGACCTACTGATCAAACTGATGGGCAAGAAGGAAATGCACAGGCAGTGGAAGCAGGGATAGATATGCTGGGAAAAGTAGATGAATGCTGCCTGGCTGTGTTGGAATGTGGTCAGGAAGGCCAAGGTGCTGCTAGAGTTTAACTGGGCAAGCGATGTGAAGAATAAGGGCTTCTACAGGAATATCAGACAGAAAAGGCAGGTCAAAGGAGGCATATCCCCATGACAAGCAAGACTGACAATCCAGTAATAATGGAGGAGGAGAAAGCTGACATACTCCACAATATTTTTTTCCCCTCAGTTTTCACTGGCACCTTCTCTTCCCACATCTCTCCAGGATGGGAACTGAAGTAGAAAAGTTCCTTCCACTGTAACAGAAAATCCAGTTTGCGACCCCACAAACACAGCTGTGAACACAATTAAGTCTATGGGAGCTGATGACATGCCTCCCTGAGTCCTGAGGGAACTGGTAATGTAGTTGCCAAGCCACCCTCCATGATATTTGAAAATCAGAGAGATGGTGAATGCCCTGTCCCTGGAAACATTCAAGGAGGTCAGGCATGATGGGTCTTTGAGCCTTGCCTAGATGATGTCCCTTCTCATTGCAGTGAAGTCGAACTAACTAACCTTTAAAGGTCCCTTCAATGCAAACCACTCTATAATTAGTCCTACACTGTAAAATTTTGTTGAAGACTTGGATAAGATGGAACATCCTCCCTCTCCCCCCATAGGTGATGGTAAATGAGAAAGATAAGTGAGGAGCTGATAAAGCTGAATAGCAGAGCTGCAGAAAAGGGCAACAAAAATCTAACAATTTCTACCAAGACACACCAGGGAAGAATAATGACATGCATGTAAACAGGCTGGTAAAAAATTACCTCAATACCAATCCTGCTGAAATACATTCAAGGCTTAGAACACATGCCAAATTAAATATGAGACCAAAGAAAATTTCTGTTTCCCTGTACTTGGTCCTGATGAGGTCATGTCTGGAATATATGGCCAGTTCTGTATTAACCCCACCCCAGCTCAAGAGTGACTTAAAACCAAAGTTCTGTGCAGGGATATTAAGATGGTCAGGATCCCAGAGAACATGACTTACAAGATGATGTTATGGGGGCTGGAGCTGTTTGATCTGGTGAAGATGTGGATACGGAGAGATAGAACACAAATTTTAACTACGTGGGGAGCAGTTACAAAGATGTGGAGCCTCAGTTATGACAATGTAACAAAGGTGCATTACCACAAATTGCACACTCCTAGTCTGAGGCTGAACATTAGGAAAATCCATTTTTCTAGGAGAGTAGGACAGTGTGTGAGCACAGTGTTGAGAAACACTTCATACTTGGAGGTTTTCAGGACACCAGCTGAACTTGCTCTGGCATTCATGCACTTGACACAGGAGGCTGCGACAGAGGATTTCCAGAGGATCCATCTATCGATATTTCCATGAATATTTGCGTGCAAAAGAATTAATTGAAAGAATCTCTACAGATTTACTGCTATAAAAAGGTATATGCTTCTGAAAAATATTGCTTCCTGGAAGATAAAGCAATGTAGAAATGGAACAAAAATGTGACTAAAGAAAATAAAGCTTTGCATATAAAAAACATTTAAAAATTGAAATTCTTTAATTTAGAGGTGCTATGAAGGTGGTACACAGCAGAAAGATAAAACACAGCAAGAGGTAGAGCAGAGAAAAAGTGAGTGCCACAGAGAGTTGTCATATGAAAATGAAAGTGAGCAGCAAAAATAAATTAAAACTGGTAGTAGAACTCCATGCCAAAATTCAGCACTAAATCCCTGTGATTCAAAATATGGGTCCAGGATTTAGTAATAGAAATTTGAAGCTGGAAGAAAAGCCATCCTGTTAGGATATCAGTAGCCAAGCATTCACTAACAGACTTACTGAAATATTTCCTGCAATATGTACTGGCCACTGCCAGAATGTTGGGCAAGACAGTTCACTGGTATCACTGGAAAAGGCTTTGAAGGGTGGAAAAACCTCACATACACAAAAGACAGGCTCAACACAGACTCTACCTTCTTAAAAAGCTGACAGCACTGAAGTACCCATGTGACAAGACCCAGGAAGTTATCTTCCCATTTTTCCATAATAATAAATCAAGTGGTGATACTATTTATTCTACTATGTCTTTTGAATTCTGGCTGGTAGAATTATGCCCTGTTAGCATAAAAACAATACATTATTACTGCCAAGTGCTATTTATCATTTCAGATGTTAAATTCTTAGTGCTATTAATTATTTATAGGGCAAAGCAAATTCAACTATTAAAATGTAAAATAAGTGTCCTTTGATGTATATCCTTTGAAATACAGCAGTGTCATAAATCTTCCAGTTGGGTATTTTTCCACTTTAAACCTATCAAGTTATATGAACTTATCAGAAGTGCTTTGTGCTATTCAGTTTAAGTAAGCCACCTATTTACTAGGTAATACAACGTGCTTTGCAACAAGATCAGATAGTTGCAATTCACAGAAAACATCTTGTATGAGCAGACTCTAAAGTCCTAGTTTTGGAGCTCACTTTGCAGCAGATAGGAATAACTGCCAACTGAGATACAAGCCTTTGCGGGGAAGAACACATTGTGCTTGCAAGTATAGTAAACACACACACACACAAAAAGCATTTTCCATCAAGATGACAAAGCATCAAAGTTTTCTTCATAGACAGAGGAATGGCATTGCTTTAATTAGAAACTAGTGGTTTCAAAGTATTTAATATTCTAAACCATGATGGAGACTATAAAAATGAGAACCAGTCTGGCCTGTGCATTGAGCCAGGTGTCTTGATAAAGTTTAAATAATTCTAGATGATATTCCCCTCTTTAAACAAGGATAATCAGGCAAAAAAATCATTCTAGACATTACTATTTAGTTTTAGCAGCAATTATAATCTAGAATAACATTTTTAAGACTAGAAACTCGGTAGGGGGGAAGGTGATTCAGGGAAGAACCCTAAATTTATGCAAAGGCTGGGAAAATTATTACTTTATTATCTTATATTTATATATCATTTATATTATTACATTATACTTCTGTAATTTCAGATGATCATATTTTTTAATTAGCTTTTAAACGCCCTTTTATTTTCTGGTTAGAAATAACTACAGAGTCAAAAATAGGTGAATTGTCTCTATATCGGTGGTGAATAAAAGTACCAAATAATCCTAACAAAATCAAGTGGTTGCATTGCATAATGTAACTGTCTTGGTTTTGAAAGACAGGTGCCTGCCAAGGAAGGCGGGAGCTTCTCTTGGAATAGAAAATGGAAACCCCCTNNNNACAGTTCTTTAATATGTATAAACAAAATAAAGTAAAACAATAACCAACAAACTACAGCCTAATAGGAAAATTAGAACAAGTTGCAGTATTAAACAAAACCAGAACCTGACAGTTAGAAAACAAAGTTGCAGTATTAAACAAAACCAAAACCTGACAGTCAGGGTGCTGGTAGCAGTCCAGTTGCAATGGTGGCTCCAGTAGTCCTCCTGGAGTGACAGATGGTTCTGCTGAAGCAGAGATCCTGTAGAAGGGCGGAGTTTTCCTCCAATGGTCCAGTGGTGATGTTGAAGGGTCTGGTCCTTTCTCTGGGAATCCAGTGGGAGAGAAGGCTGCTCCTCTGGGAATCCAGTAGAAGGCAGATGCCTGTTCTGTCCAAATGCCCAGATTATATCCAGGTGGGAATGCTTGGCTCCTCCCCCTGGGCGGGGCATCTCACAATGGGCTGATGTCATTCTATGAGTCATGTGGTGGGTCCTTAATGGCCCATTATACAGGAAATGGCTCCCGGAGGGAGTTATCTATGGCTCATAGAGCGAGCTGTTAATTTCCCATTAACAGGAGATGGTTTGGGGGAGGAGGCAAGGAAAACACTGCCCCTCCTGGTTTTAACAGTTCATGAAGATAGAGACAGAATACAGACCTTCTGGAATATTTTTACATTGGATGGAACCTAGGACAGTAACTCAGAAGGTTTCATGGTAATAAGCATATCATTAAACAGGTTGATCATGAACTACCTTTACCTATCAAGAATGTAATTTCAGAGATTTAGTTAGATGTAGAGAGAGTAGTGCAAGACTTCAGTTGTGCAGTCATGGCAACATGATGACTGTACATTCCCTTTATGTAATGTGTCTGATTCTTCTGTATTAGGCATTTTACATGGTCAAGTCATACAAAGCAGATCCTTATATTATGTCATTTAACAGATGACAGCAACACTGTAAGGAGTTTGTAGCTATGATTTCAGCTTAAAAGTGGCACCAGCAGTTGAGTTTGGAAAAAATGTACTCCTTTTTATCTGAAGGCAGGGAATAAAATTTTCTCAGACTGACACCACAGGGTGGAAGGGTTTTGTATGAGTTTTTTGGGTTGTTTGTTTCTTTGTTTTTAATTGGGGCGTAGTTATGAGACAATAAAAACAATAAAGGATTTCACAAGAAAAGATTTCAACGTAGCACTGAGAGCTCAGGGAATTTGAATTGCTAAATCCTGGGGTAAAAAGTAAGATCTTGAGCGATTACATAGGCAGGGTATCTACAGAGGTATAAGTTCTCCTTGCCAAAAGAAAACACAACAGTGTTGCATAAAAATCTCCAATGGTATTAACATTTTTGATGAGATGGTGAGTCATCTCATAGCCTTCAAAAAAATCAGGCAGTACATATAAAGAGCAAATAACTGTCCCCCTTATTATGAGAAATAAATTGAGCTCCTTATGCATTTTATTTTAAACTCATTTTCAAACCACTGCATATGTACCCAGTTGAGCCTTAAAGTTCTTTTTGCCTTATTGTTATGCCTTTGGGAATAAAAATACAAGAAACACCCCAGTATTTCCACTGGGGCATCAACCCCAAATTAAATTCAAAGTCTTTGGGGGTGTGGAGACATGATTGGGTGAGTGCTAAAGTTCTTCCTTTTTTCATTTTGAAGGGTTTTTTGTTGATGCTGGGTTTTGGAGAGTAGGCGTGTTTAGGAGTTTTATTAGGTTTTGTTTCTTTATCTTTAAATATGTTCTACAGTAGCATGAGTCTCTTGCCATGCTACATCAAGTTATCTGTTATGACTTTTAAGTCTTTTCTAAAGACTTTCCTTCAGGTTAACATTGCTCAACCTGTTGCAAAGTCAATGATTTTTTGTCCCTAGCTAAAAAACTTCCATTCAAGTTTTGATCTATTTTTGGGTTTTGAGTTTGTGTGTTTTAACATGGCATTTGAATGAATGCTTGATCTACATGATATTAAAATGTACTGTTAGTGATTTTTCATCCTCAAAAATATTCACATAGCCAATGTTATGCCTTATATGCAACTAATCTCTGGCATCAATTACAGATCATCAATAAAAATACTAATAATAAAATCACTGAAGAGATTATGAGATCCATTTATAGTCCAAGACAACTAGACAGTTTTTAAACTGGTAAATACATCTCTTATTATTTCATTGTTTATTGAATAAGAAAGAGTAATAAACAATCATATCAAAATCCCTAAATTGCACTGATCACAACTATTTTATCAAGCAGTATGACCATCAACTTTCTAATACATATCTGAGTATGTGCATAGCATGAGTCTTATATGAAAGAAAAATAAAAGTCTCTATTTGTGTACTGAAGTACCTTTAAGAAACTAACAGTGTTCACAATTATTTTTTCTTCTCAAAAGGAGAATAAAAAAGTTCAACAATATTTGCTACAGGAAGAATTTGGAATATAGAAAGGAATTTTAATTAAAATTTTTGCTGTTCTCTTCCAGTGCTTTGAGAAAATTATATCCTGTGAAACACTAAATGAATTATTTTTGAGCTAGAAACCAATTACATTATGTTCTGTTTGTACTGTATTGCTGCAACTTGCCTGAAGCATGCAAAATGTGAACACTGATGACTTACACAAGTTTCCAACAAATTCTTTTTTATATGTATGTTATTTCATAACAAAAGGAAGGACAGACTCCAAAACATATTGTATACATACATATAAAACCACATACATTTATATACACACACACACACATGTGTATATAGATGGGGATAGAGAGAGAGTGAGTTGGATGAAAACCAGACATCCCTACCTAACAGAACAGAAATGTGGTATTTTGGGATGAAAACATTTATGGAAAAAATATTCACCTATTTTAAAGGTCCTTCCAATATTTTTTGGCACATGGTTATTATTATAAGTATTACTTTTATTTTCTCACACCAGGGACTAAAATGAAAGATCACATCTATTGTGGTGGACTATATTTGATGTTTACTCTGGTTTTGTGGTTGCACTGAATTTATATGACGTTTGCACTAAGGTTTCTAGCTGTACTTTTCCCCACACTGTCTCTGGTGGTGAGTCCCATTTCCCCCTTTCCGCTAGGATGTATTTTCTCCCTCTGTCCCAATTGGCCGGTGGTCCCCTCTTCCCAGTGTCCCCCTGTTCCCTGAGGGGATAAAACTTCCCGGGACACGTGACTCGGGTCTCTTTTCTCTCTGCTCCCAGGCGGGCAAACTGCTCCCTCCCTTGCCCCATGCTCTGCTTAGGGATAAAGTTCTGGATTAAACTAGAACTCTGCAGAAAGAATTGAGCGTCCTTCTTTCCTTGTCCTTGTAGCAATTCTACCAAGCCGAAGGCTTGCTAACTTAGCCTTTGGAACCAAGAGAATGGCTACACACATTATTCCCAAACATCTTGTATTTTTGTATATGAAAGACCTATCAGTATCATTTGATATGAGATATCTTAGATGATAATGTTCTAACATTATCTCAGACCCAAAAGATAAAAGTATTTCACAACAGCCAAGCTAAAATTGTAATCTCTGTGCAGTCCACTGGTCTCCAATACTTACATCTGAGTAGCCCAGACAACTTGTTACAAGTGCAGAGAAAGGATGAACACAAGAACTCCTCTGCTCACATCACTGTGCACAGACAGTACAGCAGACTCAAAATGAACAATTTCTCCCTTGAAGAAGCCAAGAAGAGTGAGTTGTAGAAATTGTTTAAACACTGTTTTGGGGAAATTCCCCCAAAATTGTACATGTTAGGAGCAGACTATTGTGAGCAGAGAAATTTTTCCAGTTCACCACTTCATTCTGAAATGCCCATGAACAAACTGGTCACTAGCATGCCCTACAGGCTAGATCAGATCCTGCTCTGAACAAATCCTAATATACCAATAGCAAAAGCTTTTATCAGAAGAGTGAAAACAAACACCCCAATAATCTAAAACTAGAAATGTTTTGAAATAAAAACATCAAAAACAACACTTTCAGTTATGGGTGTAAGAGGCCTTTGTTAAAAATATATACATTAATCAAAACAAAATTTAAAAATCCCACCAAGAGTTCCAAAGCTGCTAGAAAAAAATCCATTGCATAATAATAGACTTAATATTTTAATATTTTAATATTCTCAAAAGAAATTCAAGATCTCAAGAACTTCCAGAGTAACTCAGACCCAAGCTTTGTCCAGCAACACACCCTGTCCTGACAGCTGCCAACAGCATTTAATTGGATAAATAATAAAACAGGAGCAGTGCAGAATGATGCGTGCCCAGCTATAAAGGCTCTGAGGTGAGACCTTAACTACTGTGTTTAATGAACACTGATGAATATATCTATTAGTTGGTCTAAGCTTTTTCTTTAAAATCTATTTATACATTTGCCCAGCTGCAATCTTCACAGTTCAAATGCGCATAGAACTATTTTGAAGTAATGTGTTAAATGTTTCCACTCCTAATTTTATAGTTCCTTATCTATTCTTCCATGTTTGGAGCCATTCTTTATAAGGCATAGCTTTCCATTCTATGATCCATTTCTCCAATATTTTATTCTAAAGGTGTAATGAGTTTCATGGTATATTTGAAGTGGGAATTCAGATATGGATGGATGCAGTAGTATAATAGCATACTTCAGGTGTTCAGGACTTCTCTGATAAATTGAAAATACATAGTTTGGTATCCGACTAAGGCACTGGCCTCAAGTTTTTGGAAGTTCTAAAGTTATGTAGGCATGTATATTACCCAGATGTAGACAGTATATTACCTTCATCAAAATAACAGTGAGTAGAAAACAAAAGACCATCCACTGTAGATGAAAATATTTTGCTCTTAACAAAAAAAAACAAAACAAACTCAGATAATGGAAGTAAGGTTATGGATGATTATCTTATGACTTATTGTTAATTTTTCTAGTTATGAAATTCAAAACTTTAGGAGATACGGAGATGGGTTTGGATCTGTTCCAGCTCCATCAAAAAACATTTAAAGGTGTGAAGAACTTAAATACCTTCCTTGTTTTTCTACTTATGTGGCACTTGTGAATCTTTTTTTCCTTTATCTGATGTTGAAGATCATATATGAAGTTTGAAACTTTAAGTGTATCTATATAAATCCTCTGTCCTGTAAATAAATATTCTCATGGCATTAATACAGTGTTTAGTTTTCAAATATTTAATGACACTGGGACACTTCATAATAACAACAACAAAAATACAGTCAAGAAATAAAAATCAATTTCACATCAATAATTGTGCTTACAATTACGAAACTAATTCATCCTACTCTGTTTAGTTTTCTAGTTATATAACATATTAAAAATAATTAAAAACTACAGTTTCCCTAGTAGGGGACAGAATTCTGAAGAGCATAGTTAAATTGTTTTTGTAGACAGGGAAAAAGGCATACTCCTATTTATAAAATACTTCAAAGAAGCAATATTTTTTATTTCAGAGTTTAACTAGTAATCTTCAGAAAAATATTAGTCACTGTGACTCTGAAAGAGCATATTTAAAAAGAAGGAAATAATGTGTGATTGACGTGTAGTTGTATATTCTTGAATGCTAGTAACACTTAAAACAGATTACCACTGTCTTCTCATTATTTAAAATTAAATTACATTTTTAGCTGATTTGCTATTATTATTTCCCCATGCAGTTATCATCATCCAACACAGCCTCACAAAAAACAACTAGAGTTTTGTCCAAATGACACTTAACACCTATTTGCACAGAAAAACAGAAAACATAAAAAAATACCGGCAAATAGGAGAATAATTTATCTGATTACTAAAATGGTTTGGATGGCAGAAAGTGAAACAACAGTGAGATAATGATACTTTCTGAGCTTCAGGAGATATTGCTCTTTAAATGGTCCCTGACAGTTTTCTTCTATGAATTTCTTGTAGTTTTTTTCAAATCTGTACCTGAAATACATTAGTTACAATAAAAGAAAATTTAAAAAAAATCAATACAAACAAAAAGCCCAAATAAACAAAACCACTAACCAAACAAACAAAAAAACCCAAACAAAAAAAATAACAAAAAACAACCATAAAATAAAAACAAACAAAAATCACTAAAACCCCAAACCATCACACCAAAATTCACACAAGATATTTGTCTACACTGTCAGTTAAAATGCACCACACTCCACCCATAGTCAATTTTTGGCTCTGGAATTTTGAGGTCTACCCCAACTAAAACTTTATAACTCTCCATAAAACATAGAAATGTATGTGTTCTCTATTGCACTGTGACCACCAAAGCAACCAAGTATTAGAAGAATCCTTGTAAAACGATAACTAATGAGGCAAGACAGTAAGGAGATTAAGTAGTACAGAAATAATTCAAAGAAAAAGAAAAAGGTAAAAAATTTAACATCCTACTTGTGGCTTTATGAAAATATTTTTCTTTCAAACACAAAAACAGAGAGTATAGTTTCATCATGCCTCTGGATTTATCTTCACTCTGCAGAGCACACGTCTCAGTTGTGCAGAGCCAAAAATGTGGACCCCCATTTTTTGAAAGGAGTCCATGAGGTCAGACACCACATTGTACATAAACTATCTCTATATTGATTTTTGCTATTCTTACTGAAATTGTTTTATTTCCCAAGAAAATATTTAATACTTACAGCTTTAAAAATAAATACATACATATGTCTTCAAATAGCCATTAAAATACTTTGAGCATTCATATCAGTATTCTGAGATGAGAGAGAATATGTGTCTAAGCATGGACTGTTGCAAACAGATTTGCATAAATGCTTCAAAACTAATTTTACTTATCCCATGACTGCACTAATATAATACATTTGATTTATTGCTTGTGTTACAGTTTACCTGGTAAAAATTCAGCTGTGCTTAGCATTGTACAAAGAGAAGATAAAACCTGCTGCTATCTATAACATAAGCCTCATAATCTAATAAATCATAGGCATTGAATAATGAAGGTGACTGCAAGAAACAAGTAATGGAAAATTATGTGAGCATTATTAAGAACTTGAATTTACATATACAGTAGAATTCGTCATACACAGCTCTAAATATACAAATTTAAATATGGTAATAAACAAACATAATTACTAAGCATACTTTAACAACAACCCCTGAAATTTCTACACTACTTGGCATTGGCCAGTTGTCTTCCATGCAGAAAGCAGGCTCTACCACAGGGTCTCGCAGGACGAGAATCCCAGGGAAGCGAGGAATGCACATAGATTTGTGCTAGCAGTGCTATAAAACCTGGCAGATATTCATGCACAACTTCATTTAAAATGTGATAATGTTCCAAATAAAATTAAAATTAATTACCTGAAAGCTAGTTCTACTGCCACTGAAATAAATTTACAGTTATTTTTAGATACACAGCCAGGCACAGTAACTGGAAGCAAGGTGATAAACCGAGAGAATTTACACAAGAAGGGTGATTTTACTCAGGACTACAAAAAGACTAGAATTGTATATTTGATGGATGAAGAAAGATGGATGATTTGATGGACGAAAAAACCTAGGTGGGGTGTCAAGATCACAGCAGTTGTTCAGCTACAGATTTCAATGTATATGAAGCTTTTTGGTAGAGGCACAGAGCATGAGAAATGAGACGTGTTCCAACCCAGCATTTTATCTGTGCCTTAAATGGTACAGAATAACTATCCTTGTTTGGGCCAGGACAGTCTTAATTTTTTGCAGTAGCCAGGAGAGGGTGTGGCTACTAGGACACACAGGTTTTTCTATACCTCTTCAAGTTGTTGCTGAGGGTGGGAAGAAAGAGACTGCTTCAGAGGAGAAGTTTCCTGCAGGTTGAGAAAATTTGAGGGGGGGAAGATGTCCAGTATTATTTATTGTCGTGTGTTTTCCTCATGAATAATTTCTTCTCTCATGCCTTTTGTCATTAATATTTTTTTCTGTTACTGTTCATTCTCTTAACTCATTGCTGTTTCCAGTCAATTGTTCTTACCCCAACACAAGGTCTTTTTTGCCTCCAACTGGAAAATGGGGGAGAGGAATCTGCCTGTGGTTTTCGAGGGAACACTAAACTCAAGAATATCATTCCTAACCCTCCACAACAACAAACTTCAGAAAATGCTGGAATGGTGGGGAAATGTAAAGCATTAACAGAAGCCATACAGAAACAACAGAATACAGTTTTAGGGAATGCCACACATCTTTAAATAAAGAGGGACAGAGCTGAGAAACAGAGACGCTGATTTTGCCGTCTTTCTTCTACCCTTTCTTGGAGTCAGTGGAACTGTTACTGCATTTTGGGTATGCACTTGGCTTGCTCTGCAAAAGCATATCTAGGTCTATGAAGTTCCCACTTAATACATCAGAGATATGTGAAGGAAGGAGAACAGAATCATTCCTACTGTTGTAATCCAGAACAAACATGGCCCTGTCAGAGAGATACAGCTTTTCTCTGAACTCTTTCTGCTCAGGATTTTAACTTCGACATACTTCTTAGACAATCAATTACAATTTATACAAATTACTGTAGCCTACAGTTCCAGTCTCTCATACGTATATGTCTCCATCTATTATTCCTGCAACTTCATTATTAACTATAAACTATTCATTAACCTTCTTTAACATTTATCACCTTAAAAACTTCTGCTCACACATCCAAACCCCTCAGTGAAGTACAAAAGCACTATGATCTTCTTCAGTGACTCAGACACTTGATAATTAGCAAAGTCCCTACCAAGATTGATCACCTAGAGTCTAATTAAATACTCAGTGTGAACATTTCCGGATTAAATTCAATTGCATTATGCAAAATTGACACCAAGCCCAGACACCTATTCTTTGCTTGAGGAATCTGTGCAAGCAGTACTCTGTTTTATACCTTTATTTCATCCCAGTTTCAGTTTTCAAAGTTTTTTATTATAAAAATATTACTATTTTTCATAACTCTAATACATAAAATATAGAAATGCTATCCTTCTGCAGGGTAAGATAACAAATATGAAAGAATAAAAGCTGAACTTGAGAACACTCCCTCCTCCAAAATCAGTGTGACTTAGCAGGATCACTTGCAGATTTCCCTCCAATTCAGGGGGACACTAGACTGTCACTTTCAACTACTTAAAGCACAGACTGCTGCATAAATCTATATTCCACACAATTGAATTAATGGAAAAAAAAAAAAAAAAGCCACACACACTGATTTTTTTGTACTTTTGCACAACAGTGTTGTCCATTATGGCCATGAAGCCAAAAAAAGTATCACGAAGTCCAGAATTAAATTCTCTTTTCTAAAAAGCCTAATAAAACTAAATCACCCCTTCAGAAAGTAAGAACTTTTGAAATTTGTAGATACTGCCTCAGTGAACTTGTCACGACAATGTTCTTGTGAAATATGCAATGCTTTGAAAATAAAGAATACTGTAGAGACAAAAAGATCTAAAACCATGAAGAAAAAAAGTCTAGAAAGCTCACAGTTCATACAATTCATGCAGGAAAAAACACAGAAGTATTCAGAAAAGAAGCCAGGTAGCATTTTTTTTTTTTTTTTCAGATCTAAACAAATAAGATTGCAGTAATAGGTAATGTTTTAGTGAAATTCAATTATTTTGTGGAGATATTTCTCCTCTGCTGTTTTGGTTTTTTGTTTGTTTGTGCTTTCAGTTTCTGGTTTCAGAGACACTTATTTTAGGACCTAGCAAATGAGGCACTGCTTTGTCTAGAATCAAGCTGGCATCTTCCACCTTCACAACATTTCTTCCAAATTCAGTTCACACCATTCCTCCTAGGACCACAGGATCCTTACACATCCTGAAATAATCTTCACCTCCAGCTTAATTTTGTTGACATAAAAGAGAAATTAATGTCTGAACACTGCATGGCATCTAGATATCTTTATACTGAAAATACCTTAATTTATACTTTGGGAACACTTAAAAAAAAAAAGGCAAGAACCTACAGACAAAAAGAATCAAACCCAAAGAAGGTAAAAACACCATAAAATTCTTGCTCCTAAATGATCATTGTTCTACCTAAATAATGCAAGCAGGGCTGTATACTATAGTGGGAGCATAGGAAAAGAATATATTTCACATCTCGATGGAAAGAAATGACCTTACATATAGGTTTTACCAGCCAGAAAACTAAATTTAGAGAATAACTGAGGAACAGCTAAATTAATTACTGTTGCAAATGACCATTATAAAATCCTTTGCCAACACAATTAAAGGGGTTTTCACTGTATATCTTAGAGCAAAGCAAAAGATTAATTTGAAAGGTCTTTTCAACTTGGTAAACAAAAAAAAAAAATTCATAATTTAATCTCTGGATAAACTAGAACAAAGAAAGTTTCATATCTATAAATGCAAATATGCCAGAAAATTCAAAGGATTAGTTGTTACATTTAATGGTAACTTCACCACCAATCATCAAAAAAAGATTAAGTAAATAGCAAAAAAAATATATCAAAGACTTAGTCATTATCATAAGATTTTTAACACCATGAAAAGTAGACATCAAAACCAGCTAGGTCAGCAATGTTGTCCTAGTCACAGAGACAGGCAGTGGAGTTTTTTAGCTCTGAGTGGGGGTCACCACCATGTTTATTGAATACCACCAACATCATTGCTGGATAACGGTTTCAGCAGGAAATGCCAGGCACTGGAAATCACAAGTCCGGCATCTCTGCCAGAGCAGACTGGACAGTCCCCTTCAAACCCCTGCTGAACTTCTGCTGCCCACCAGCTCCCACCATCCCTTTTGATACTTCTGCTATTAATACTGCTGTTGTTGGCACGTTTTTAGTAAAGTTTTATTTCAACTCATAATCTCGTTTATTATGCCTTCCTTACCAAAAGGAGCAGAGGAAAGGGAGTGGCTTACTTGGAGTTTAATTTTCCTGATGGTGTTAAAACCAAAACAACTGTGAATGATTTCAGGTTTTTATGCTACCCTAACTAGTTTCATTCTTTTTAACTTGAAGTTGACTGCTCTTTTCTGTTTTACAATGTATCAGATAAAATATTATTTTCCCATTAATGAAAGTTAGCAAGTACTTCATAGCCAATAAATATGAACAAAGGAGAACTGTATACCTACCTATGACTGCAAAATTACTATTTTAAGAAAATACCATTAAAAAAAAGAAACCTTAATATCAAGATGTTGAATTTACCTTATTTGACTAACAGAATATTCAGATCAGCTCAAGGAAGGTATTTTCAAGAAAGTCTACCAGTGGTTTCCGCACAAAATTTTATGCTTGTCAAGGAGAAACACAACCTTTCAGCTACATTTATGCTTGCTTAGATCCCAAGGGCATTTTTAGGCCTCCCTAATTAAGGCAATGCTTTACCAGTGCTCCTTCAGTTGCAGGTAATTGGCAATCAATAACAGCAGGGTTCTGATGAGGATTTACTTTGTTAAAGTAGGAAAAAAAAATAAAATAACAAAACAAAAATAAGAAGAGAAATCTGTTTTCTTCTTTTATTTATCTAAGCCTAAGCCTACAAACAACGGTAATGAATTTCAATTTAACTTAGATTCTACTAGGTAGATTCTACTTCTATTTTATCAATCAGTTACATGAAAAATTCAAAGACCCAAGCCATCAAAATAGGGATTTCTCATAGCTGCAAAATGTTGAATTCTAATAGTAAATGTTAAATTTTAAACAGGTTTATGGGTTTTTTACAGATACTGATAATACAGAGACAGAGGGGGAATACCACAGATGATTTGTTTTCCCTGAAAACATAGAAATGTATTAAACATTACATATGAGATAATAATTGCTACATATAATGTGATATGGCATAGCCCTTAAAGCAAATGTTGCACAAAGTGGGGACCCCATCCTCAACACTGGAGTCTTCCAAACCTCTCTGTTTGGAGAAGCAGTTCAAAGAGGGTAGCTACCAGCAGCGGATGAGACCTGAAGCAAGGACTGATTGGGAGAATTCAATGCATACAAGTCAGTGGGACCCAATGGGGTGAATGAGGTGCTGAGAAAACTGGCTGATGTACCTGCAAGGCCCTTCACTATCATCTTTGAAAAGTCACGGAGATCAGGGAAAGTCCACAGTAACTGGAGGAAGACAGCAGTTGCACCCACCTTCAAAAGAGGGCAAAAGGACAGTCCAAGGTTGTGGACACGTGGATAAGTACGTGAATAAAAGTGGGATGGATAATTAGATACACAGGGTAGTGATTAATGTTCGTCCCCTGTCTGGAGACTGGTGACAAGTGGTGTACCTCAAAGGCCTCTTGTTTCAGTGCCTTTATCTATGACTTGGAGGAGTCAAAAAGGGTGGGCTGTCAAGACATTTTAATGAGATAATATTAGTCAGATACAGTTATAAATTTGGACAAATTCTCAAATTTTCTGTTTATTATCTGTATGTAGATACATATATAAAAATATGTGTGTGTGTATATATATATATATATATTGGGGGTTATCTGTGTACATACTCACATAAATAGAAATTACCCCAAAAGCAAACTACTTAATGAAAAGCCTAATCATGTTGAATTCATCTCTGATGAAACGCCATTGGACTTGTACATCTTTACTGAGGAGCTAGAAAATGTAAGAAAGCTCTTTTATACAACTCTTACAAGAATAAACATATAAACTGGCAGAATATCACTCTTTGTTGCTACAAAATGAAAAAAGAGCTCATTAAAAGTTATTTATTGCAGCTTTTTATAGAAGTTCTTGCACATTTCTACAGGTCATATATGAACATATTCTTCTTTTCTATTTTTTTTTCTATGAATCATAACCTCTTCGCCTTTAATTTTTGCCTATGTTAAGTGTAGGAACCATTCCTCAGTGAACATAAATGTCTTATGTGGCCTTTCTAATTGATCAATACTAATAAATCCAGTTTTGATATCAAGTGTTACCATTTTATGTGTGTATTTGGTATACATTTCTATCATCATTAAAATGTCTTTAACATTAAATAAGCAAAGCACAAGAAGAATGATACAGAATTAAAATACTTCTGAAAATTTATCTATTCATGAATAAAGAGGTTAAAAAAAGAGAGACGGTTGAATGAAGTGTTTTCTGGAAATAATTATCCTTGCTTCTCTTGGTAAAAAACGTACTTTATACAAAATATGCACACTCTCAGATGGGCACCTAGGTTCTGTATCCACCTTTAACTACAAATATTATAGTCTCCTAACAGCTTAGGGCCATTAGGCAGATTATTGTTCTGCATTAAATAACAGGCCAAGAAGAAATAAATATTAAAGTAAATGAAGTCTCTCTTCTAAGACTTAAATCTATCCCTGAATTCTCTACCCCTTCCCCCTGCAGTGGTGCAGAGAGACAGGGAATGGGGGTTATGGTCAGTTTATCAGATGTGGTCTCTGCCACACACTCACACTCTTACTATTCACTCTACAGTGTGCATCTTTTCAGAGAAGCCATCCCTATAGATCACTGTCACCTCCTATACCCCATTATCAAAACCTTACCACTCAAACTCAACATAGAGTTAAAAATTCTGTAAGATGGGAGACTTATTTCTGAAAGTAAAAATTGCTTCTGAATCTTCATGGTGGAACAGACAGATAGGCACCTGCCAGGTTTTAGGAGTTTAAATATTGGCTTTCATTTTTATATGAAATTCAAAGTGTAAAGGTCAAGAGAGAATCAAGAAGTACATTGATAAATTGAGGAGAAAGTTCAGAGATGAGATGAAGTATTAAAGGACTAGGAAAAAATATGGCAAAGCCTTATACTTTATTTTAAAAGACTCATGGAGGTCCATCTTTAAAGTTATGGACAGGAGTCAAAGTTAAGGAACTATAATCAAAAATCCCACTCATGTGAAAGAAAAATTATATAAAGATTTGATACAGTACCTAGGAACTAAATATAAAAAGCAAGGTACCATACATACTGTACTATCAAATGAATGGACTTTCTTGTTAATATTACATAAGAATGATGAATTTGCCACAGTAGATCTTTTACCAGCTACATGATAAGTTAATTCCCCCTCCTCTCTTCTTTTTCTTGTAAATTAAATTGCAGTACTGCTCAGAGATGCCAGTCATGTTAGAGTGATTATGATAGCTGCTACACAGACAAAAAAAAAACAAAAAAAACAACACTATTTCTGATGTTTGCAAATTAAGACAACAGGAAAGAGAGGTTGCAATGAAATATCTCTCTACCAACTGGTTAAACAGAGATATATGGCCAAATATCACAACCATACCTTTCTAAGCAATAACACCATTCTATAAAGGTTTATGGAAAGAGTGCTATAACACAGCCCAAATCATGGAATACTGTGTATAATTAAACCTCTCCAATAGATGTATTGAAGAGTAGGTGAACAAAAGAGGCAGTGTTGTTTAGATCTTGCTGACCAGAAGGGAAGTTTGCTAAGTCTGAATTTAGCAATTCTGGTCTTTTAAAAAGAGAATGCAGATAAGACACTGTAAAAGAAATGCAGTAATTCTGTCACTTATTGTGAGAGACATTATCTAAAGATTTTAATGACTGGATCATAACACTTATAAAGAAGGGGAATATGTATAACTCTTTCCCTACGCTCACTGCTTAAGCTGAAACTCCTTGTTCTGGACATGCGTTTAACGAACATGATGCTCTGAGAGCAATGATGCTCTGGCAAAAGTGTCTCACAGCCTTCCAGTGCTTAAAGGGAGCTTATGAAAAGGAAGGAGAGTGACAATTTACATTTGCAGATAGTGATAGGACAGTAGAGAACAGTTTTAAACTGAAAGAGGTGAGATGTAGATTAGATGCTAGGAAAAAAAATCTCACTGTGAGGATGGTGAAGCACTGAAAATATTGCACAAAGAATGTGTGAATGTCCCATGCCTGGAAGTGCTCAAGGCCAGGCTGGATGGCGCCCTGATCAAACAGATTTAGTGAGCAGTACCCTTGCCATTGGCAAAGGGGCTGGAATTAGATGATCTTTATGGTCCCTTCCAACCTAAGCCTTTCTACTTTTGGTTGAATATCAGTTTCAGTTAGCATACTCTCCTCTAAGTTCAGGGCATCCTGAAAAGGTGACACAGGTAATTTACAAGCAGCACCCAAACTTACAAAATACATATTCACAATATCTATCCAATGTGCATACACTAATATAGTTTGTGATTTTTCAAATGACACTTTTATAAATCAGACACCTTTTATCGGATGCAGATACTCTGATACTCTGAATTGCTAACATAGCATGCCCAAAAACACCGCTAGTAGTCCTAACAGAAAAGTCTAGTATGACAGCTTATTGTACTTGAATTTTTATAAAGATGAATTTAATTTAAGCAGTACTAGATAAATCCTACTGTAACTAACAGAAATAAGTCCTTCGGAAGGGATTTTAAGTACCAGTGGCTGTAGCTACTCCTTTGAAAATGATTCCATGAACACCCAAGAATTTCAAGCAGTGGAGTTTTGTTTGGATATGCATTATTCAACTATCAAAAAAGACCCCAAAAGACTACAAACATCAGTTGAAAACCAAAATCAATAGTAACATGGTACATATGATAATCTACTCATTATCCAGAAAAATGAAGCACTAAGACTAATCTCATGACTAATTGCATTTTTGCACTGCACAATGCTTTTTACCAAATCTCCCCTTACCACAGTTAAACTGGACAATTGGAATGCAAATTGAATTATCAGCTTACAAAAGCTGTACAAGGAAGCACTACACAAAGCAAATCAATATGGATGAAATGAGAGAAAACAACTTCATTGCTGAGGAAGAGCCATCCTAAAGTAGAAGTGGAAGTAAGTAGTGCAGAGTCATAGCTGCTGTTGCTTACATTCCTCTGCAGCCTATAGCATTTGCTCCCTATTGGTTGTCAAATCCTCTGAGTAAATTAGAATATTTAGATACAGTCTGGTCGCCTCAGTTTAGCCTCAATCCTGTTAAGGCCAGAGAAATGACAAGCATCTTCTGCATGAAAGGAGTGGGATATGAATGGGATCAAAGCTATCCGTGGAAGTCTACATCCTTTGTTGTGGTCATTTGGAGAACAATAGCTTAAATCCTCTTGCCTTCATTATTCAAAACCTTGGATCTATTACTATAGAAACAGTTCTTTAAAGCAAGTGAATATTTTAAAATTCTAGAGACTATAAATCACAATCTAGCTTACTTTTTCATAATTTTAATTATATTCTAACTTTCAGAGCCTATAAAGCATTTAGCATTTTTTTTCAGTATTAAGGTATGCCAAGAAAGGCAGCCATTTTTCATACAGTTAGAAAACTTCCACTGCTCTACAGTACAGTAGAGCTTTTTTAAAAACAAATACTAGACCCGGTGCAACACACAGAATGAATTATAGATAAATGTCCTGTGAAGTCAAATACTTCTGTGAATTATATTTTTATTCCCTCTGTCATGTACATTTACATAAACTTACTATAAGCAAACACTTGGGTAAGACCAAGGCAATTTAACATGTTTAATTAACAGAAAAGGTTTACAGGTTTTCAGAGAGCAATTAAAAAAGAAAGTACTTTTCAAACAAATCACAGATAAAATGTGTGAGATTTTGCCAGAAAAATGAAGTTGTAAATGTTGATTTCACTTTGGATGTCTTACAAATAATGATATTTATGCTTAGCTATTTTCTATGAGTTGTTATAGAGTAGCATCTAAAATATCTACTGCAACCACACAGTTTTTTCTGTGAAAAGAAATACTACACTTAAGTTGAATTTGGTCTTTGACTTGGGACTTCAACAACTGGGATCCAACTACCTTGATTTTTCACTCCCCTTCGGGGATTTTTAATTGTCTGGAAAAAAAATCGTAAGTAAAACTGTCATTCTATTAAGGTTAATAGCAAGTCTTTAATCTCATTCTGTGATTCTATGATTTAAGAATTTCATCTGCAAACACAAGGTTAGATTATTTTTTAACCTGATAATAAGACATCACACTTGCTTCAACAAATAAAGTTTGAATTTCCTGCATACATGACATCTTTTGCCATGACAATTTTTCTTCAAGCATGGACAAATGCAGTCTATCAATGAAAGTCTTCAGAGGTGGACAATACAGATCTCCATTCCTCTTTCCATAGGCTTGCATACAACTCTGCAAGTTGTAATACCCACCCATACCCCATTTTTCTCACCTTGCACTTGTATCTAAGTAGCATTAATTACATGATTTATCTTAGAAGAGATCTGATATGGTGCATACAGACACCTGTAAACAGTCTTTGCTTGGATTGCTAGAATGGATGTTCTTAGCATATTCAAAACCAATATCCAATTATCAAAAACCTAAGTGAAAGAAATTACTAATATTGTTTTTCCATTATTTTTAACACTACCAAATACAAAAATATATCTATATTTTGTGTTTTTTCCCTATAATAAAACAAAAGGAATTACAGATCAAGTCTTCATACTGATGTGAAAAGTTGACTAACAGCTTCCTCTTCTTAACACAGAAAAAACATCCTTGTTTTCATCTAGATCAAGCTGTTGATAGAACAGGACAAACTTGATAATTTTTCTTCCTCCTAAATTCTTTCACCTCAAATTCTACTGCAGAACACTTGTACTTTGCAGTCCTTATCTAGCTTGATCCTCATTTTTCTGAACTTCTTGAGGGCCTGCACAAGCCTTTGGAATAACTCCAAAAGTGAATTGAAATTTATTGTTTTAGTTCAGGTGTGAATCTGCTGAAGATTAGCTCCAGATCATTCCCACTTATGCTGGTTTTCTCTAAACATGAAAACCAGAGCATTTTCTCATGAAAATAGATGGCCTCTAAATCACTAAAGGGTATTCAGCCGATGGGATATACAGTTCAGTACAATAAAAGCATGCTTCCTATTTTAGCACTTTCACCCCAAAACTTTTAACTTTCTGAAGCAGATCAGAAAGACAATCACTTTTCATTAACAAGAAAATGCATTCTAAAAAGAGCCCTTCTCACAAGTATTTTGATATCTACAATGTTATAAAACAGGGAAATGAGCCAAGTAGGTTGAATAGAAAACAACAAGAAAGGCAGCCACATACCCAGATGCTACTGCTGCTGCAGAAAAGCAGGGTTTTTAGTTCACCATCTGGAGTCTACTGCTGCCAAGTACATCTTGTGAGTAGTCAATGGTACTGAATCCATTGCCGAGGCACATTACCTAAGATGGCACAGGATTACAGGAAGATACTTCTCTAGTACCAGAAAGAAAGACTAACTGAAATGACACATGTCAATCCAGTCTGGAGAAAACAGTCAGAAAAGAGCTTTACTTATGCAAAATTGCAGCTTTAAAGTTTGGACAAAGCTTTTTAAAAATGAAATAATAATACTTGTGTGAACAATGGAATATTTTTGTCAGCATTGTTTTGTATGGTTTTCTTCTGGAATATTTGCTTTCTTTTCAAGTAGGTTCCACGTACTTTATCAATACGCAGCTTTGATATGTGGTCACAAACCAGATGCAAATATTTTAAACTATAAAGGGATAAAAATAAAAAAACAGGAAAATTATACCATAGTGTCTATATTCTATTCTCTTTCACTGTTGCAATTCTAGTTTACATGAGCACTAATCTATATGAATTGAGTAAATCATCAAAAGCAATTAAAACAATACATAAGTCATGCAGCCACCAGGTTGTTCCATTAGCTGTAATTCTACTAAGCTCAAGATCGTATTCATAAAATCTTCAACTTCTCAAGCATAAGCAGTATGAAAATAATTTAGATGTGACTATCAGAGAACTGTAAAAGGCTGCATTGTAAGCCTTAAGACATTATGTGCAGAGAGATGCATGCCAACAGTAAGATTCTGTTTCAATTCTATGTATTTTCTTACGCTGTATACTTTTTAGTTGCTGACTTAAAACAAGATTATACAACTAGAAGAGATACTCATAAAGCTCAGTCCCTTGACCTTCACTAAGCAGTAACATTCCCCCACTAAGGTCTTTGATTTTATCATCTTTTCAATTGCAGGCACTGGCTTTATCCAAGAACATCCAGAAAAGTGTAGCATCATGAATATTCACACACATGCTGTGGGAATATTGACAGAAAGGCATTGTAGAAAATCACATCTACACTAGAGTGTAGTTAGCCAGTAAGTAAGTAAATAAATAAATATTGTTCTTGGCAGTAGAAACTGTTAATATTTTTCTAAATTATAAATGACAGGATCCTTGTCATACAGGGCAGTGTGTGTTTATTCCTTCTAAAGGCAGACAGGCTTTGGTTTAGACAGGAATTGATTGCTAGATTCTGTGAAGAATCAAAACTACTTCTCCAGTATAATCTGGATGGCAATGCACAGGTTTTGGGATGTAATAGGAACATCCCATTTTTACACTGCAGTTGGCCCACATTCTGCTGGTCCTGGACACTGGACACTTCCTGATTGCATTATCATGCCTTGTTAGATATTAACAGTGGGTGAATGCCAGGCCTTCACTCACCCTCTTCCCCAGCTCCTGTCTGACCACGTGAAAGAAACAGATACAGATAATTTAGCGAGTCTGCAGCTCAGATTCCTTTAATACCTCTCGTGTCTGGTGATCCGTAGTTAAGCCCTTCCAAAACAAAAAAGGCTATGCAACAGTGCAGGTCTATGAATTGGTGTGATACAGCTAATAAATTCAAATTGTTATTTTCTGTAGTGGATTTCAATGTTTGAATGCAGTTGAATATGTACATTAAACAAAATTTATCAGTCCAGCATACACACACAATATTGATATAAATTAACTACATCTCTATTACCAAAAGTTATTTGAATTTCAATTCACTTTTAGTTTTTTAGACTACAGAATCTTTTAATTCATTGCAACACCATTTACTCCCAAAATACCAATGTTCTCTTTAATGTTTCATTTTCAGAGATGATTTCTTCTTCAGAAAAAAATCTGAAAATTAAGGTGGTGATTATAGTATTTGGGAAATATGCCACTTACAGGGTCAAAGCTTATTTTCTGAGTATTATATATACAAGCCTGCATCAGACCAACATGATCACATCTATTTTCAATAGCTTGTATTACAAAGAACTTTCCATTATTTTCATATGTTATGTCACAATGTATTGGTTTTATCTATCAGGGTGCAACAAAAGGGGCTTACATACGGAAATTGCTTGCCAGGCTTCCAAGTTTCTTCTTTTGATACTGCTAGTAGTCTTCTATTTCTATATAACATAATTTTGAGTGCCAGTGTACTCACTATAATCTCTGGATTTCACCAGTAAATTCAAACCCACTTATTTTCACTGATGAAAATAATGTTCTGAATATAAGGCACCAGAAAGTCTGTATTTAAATTTTAATTTGGCATATTAGTATTACTACTATTTAGTCACTTCAAATATTTTTCTGTTATTTTATTAAATACTTTAGTAACTTGTGAAGTATAAAAACAGTTGTGTTCATTGCTGAGAAATTAATCACATTTGCTTCATTCTCATATTTCAACATGGTTTCTAATACAAATATGGTTTCTAATATAATGTTTGAATGTGGTTTCTAATATGTCTTGAAGATTTGAGATCTGTCTTGCAGGTAACACTCTGCAGCTTGACCCCTTCCCCTTCTTTTCTGATATATATATATATATATATATATATTCTAATATATATATATTTGAAAGATAGATAGGTAGATATAAATATTCAGAAATATATTTCTGATCCAAAATAGCTGATAAGGTTTTGCCTTTAAATAGGTCCCAGTAATGGTTCTTCACTAAAACTTCTGTGTATATTCTGTCTGTGAATCACTAGTGATGCAGCATAGTATGTTGTAGACTATTTTTAAGAAAATGTGTCCCTCTAAGTTGTAGCATTATCAACCTCATGCAGAAAAGAAGTATAAATTTCTGTAATGTAAAGAAACAAAATGGAAAGAAAGTTCTGCATAAAAACAAACAACTGTATTTTTTACTTAAATGCTTGAAGAAGAGGAAGGAGGGATGTTGGTTTAAAAAGTTTTCAAAAATTTCTGAGGACCAAAGCGATTCATCAGCTATATATTAATGAAAAGTTATATCAGCATTTATTTCTTTTGAACCTCAGCTAAGCTTTTTATTTCCAACTAATTTTTTTTCTGAACTCGGTGTGGATATATATGACTGGTTCAGAAATGATTCAGAACTTTATGGATGCTCTCATGTATCATGAGAAAATGAAGGGTCAGCACTATCACTGATGACACTAGAGCAGGCTTCCACTGAGAAGAACTTGGTAAGACACGGCTACTGATGTAACCTATTAGAGAATTAACTTCTTATATAAAACTTCTAATAGTGAATTTAGAAAATACAATCAACATTTTCTAAGACATTCAGTACTCCCAGTTTAAATGCAAATGTGTATTTCCATACTCTACTATCATAACATAATTTTCAAAATAGAGTATTCACATCTTCTACCTTTCTGTCAAAGATAGATTTACACCAGATTAACCTGCAATGATTTGAACATACTTCTTTATTTCAATAAATTTGGCAGTGCTTTGTTGCAAATAAAGCTTTGAAACCAAAGGTCATTATAGTCCTTGATAAAATTTGTCTGTGGTAGGAAGGATGGAACTAGTTTTTTTTTTCTTGTATGTCAGTATCAATTACCAGGGCCATTCAGGAAGGAAAAGTTTATATGCAGCGTTATATGAAGGTTATTAGACTTGAACCTGAGAAAGTTTTCTGTTATTTTTGAGACCTCTTAAAATTAGCATCATTATTAATTTCAAGGAATGTAAAAATGAGAGGTTTACTTTATTCAAACAGATTTCTTCCTAGCTGTAAAAATCTATATTATATTTCTTCAGGAAAAGGTCTTCTAATGAATGCTACACAGCTCATTATAACACATTTGTACACTGCAAGTTGGGGAGAAATTGATTTTTTTTTAATAGTTCATTGTTTAGGCTGCTTTCTACTGATATGACTTCTACTAAGTTTTATACAGAAAGCATAGAAAAGTCCAACTGTATACCTGAATCCAGAATCAGAATATCAGAATTTTCTTGACTTTTATAAGCATCCTAAAAGAAGGCCTAAAAAGGGTTTTTGTCTTCATAGCTTCACAACTGTAAGCATGTTGATGGTGAGGATTATGAAGAGGACAAATTCAGAAAATGAGTCATAGGCTTTATCCTGATACTCGCAAATTGTCTTGCAGAATATCTGCTTTTTTCTGTGATATGTCATTGTTAATTCCCATTTAGGTGACAGCTAAAAGATATTCTTGGTGATATGCTGGTTTCAACTCAGTAGTCAAATGAAAATATCTAACAAAGAGACAAAAAAAAAAATTTTAACTCAGTCTGCAAGGCAGCAGCATGTATCAACTTATTATTAAAGGGCAGGAGATGCTGTGCTCTCTTGCAAAAAAGCTTAGAAATTTTGAGACAATTAATTTACATTTAAAACCAAATAGACTGCCCAGTTTAGATTCTTTGCTCTTAAATAAGCTCCTTTCAGGAGGGTCATATATATGGTCATAGACAAACACACGTATTAGATTTGGCTTTTTTCTATTGTAAAATTAAGGAGTGACCTGGTAGCAGTAGGGAACAGAATCAGTGCCGTGGTGTATTGAGGTAACATTAAAGATTCACATTCAGCTAAAATAAGTATTTTGGGATTCATGACATAATTATTATAAGTGCAGCCATAGAACCTGATAAACTTCCATTCCACTAAAGTAACAGAATAGAACTGACCATATCCATTCTTCATATGTGTCTCGTCACATATAATTGGAAAGACAATGGATGCATTGGCTGATTCAGGTGGACTTCTGTGATTGTTTATGGAGGAACATAAGATAAGACTGCAGTATAATTCTGTCAAGACTACATCATAAGGAATAAATTCACCCACATAGTGCCAGACTCTCTAGGATGAATAAAGAAAATATAAAAAAAGCTCTTGCAAACAAAAAGCCCCAATGGACAGATAATGGTTTTAAACTATAGCTTGGAAGTGTGGTCTGTAGGCTTCCCATAGGGAGAAAAACAGTAAATCCAGATGTTTTAAGGGCTTTCATACCAGAAGTGTAAGTGTAGAGGATTTCACTGAGAAAATTTTTCTTTAGCCTGTGCTTGAACTTCTGATTATTGAGCAAGACTTTGTATTTTTCTTGCACTGTGCTGTCTAATTTGAGGAAATAGTGGTGTATTCTTCTAGCACTGTCAAAGTTAGCTTTCGTGGTCTTCATTTTCATATAGGGAAGCAAAGGAAGGTAAGGCTGAACAGAATGAAGATGACCTTTTGTAGCTGACAGAAGCAAGACTAAAGGATTTTAGTTTCCATGCTCCCATGTATCCACTTAGTAAAGTGAGAAATGCATTGCTCTGAAATAAACATTTAAGATTCTAGATTGAACACAACAAATCTATCTCTACATTTTGTTACTTACTCTGCAATCTTTTCCATAATGCCATTAATTATGTGCAGCAAATCTGAGAAAACACGACTTCGTGTTGTAAACCTAAAACAAGTTGTACAATCTCTGTTTCAAATCTCTCAAATTTTGTCATATCCCACATTATTTTATCTGCTGGTATAGTTGCCCCTCAAGGCTCACTTCTGGCAGGTTTGTCTAATACCTGGACCTGGGAGGTGGCCTCTATACCCTCTAGGAGTCTCCTGGATTCCTTGCAGCCTGCTAAATCGCTTTCCCAGCAGACATCCAGGAGGTTGAAACCCTCATCAGGATGAGAGCTTTTGAGTGTGACACTTTCTGTGTCTGAAGCAAGAAGACTCCTCAACAGGCTTCCCATGGTCAGGCACCTATAGAAGACTCCACCCCAAAAGTGTCCTTTGTTGGCCTTCATTTTCACCCACAGCCCCTTAACCTGTTCACAGCTGTTGCTCAGAGGCAGCTTTTCACAATTTATCCATTCCTTAACATAAACAGTAATAGCTCTGCCCCCTCCTTCCCAGCCTAGACTTCTGAAAAGCTTGTAGCCCTCACTGGTGTGTTCTAGTTCTGCAACTCATTCCCCCATGTTTCTGTGACAGCCATTAGGTCATAGATTTCTAACTGCATCATGTTTTCCAGCTCCTCCTGTTTGTTACCCACACTGCATGCCTTGCTGTAAATTTATCAACAGCTACATAAAAGGAAAGCAACTATATGTAATTAAAATCAGTGAATTACACTGAGAGCTGAAAAGTGCAGAAATGGGGATAAAAAGCAAAAATAAATAAATAAATAGAAAATCCCCACAAGCAATGAAATCTACTAAACTGAGGATCCAGATATAGGGTGTAGGAGACTATATTTTGGGGATTTTTTTCCTAATACCTTTCCCTTCTTAGCAAAAACCTAAACTAATTTATCAAATAATTTACCTTGAAAGATGTTACCTGTAAAGATAATAGCCAGCACTTAATGAAGTAAGATTTTTATTCACTTATTTAAAAATCTGACTGCAGAGTGTAAAGAAAATGGCAGAGAACAATTTTGTGTTAATCCTTCCAGTGATATCTTATCCTTGCAATTTGTAGACTAGGTTAAATATTTATCTTTCTTCCTAGGATTTATATGATTCTGTGGCATCCATATTGATAAGAAATATAAAACTAGGTATAAATAATCTCAGCATGCAGCACATATCTAATTCACAATATTAAAATGAACAAATATGAAAGACTGCACCAAATTAATTTTCATTTCCAGCTCTGTATGTAATAAACTACCAGAAAGCATGTTGTATAAATATTCTATATGAGAATAAAATTGAATTATGAACAAGTGTTGTGGAACAGATTCAATGGAAACATAAGTTTTACAGACTTCATCTATTCAACACTGAACACAGAGCTCCACAAGCAGCCACCAAATTTGTTACAGATTCAGGTGAAATATAGGTCATCTAGATGCAGATAGTTTTTCCAGGCACTGAGTAAAAACTATTAAGCTACACCATCTGATGCCACCAACATAGGCAGGAATTTCTGCACACTGCCTGTTTGCCATTTGACATGGCAGCATTACTGGTGTCTGAGCCACACAGATCCATGCTCCACATCCTAGCACCTGGAAACTCTAGGAGGATGGTTCAGCAGTCCCAAGTGAGTTCTCCTTGCTCCTTTAATGAGAAGTTTTAATTGGCCAGCTTAAGACCCCTTGATTCCACCTAGAAATTTAGAATTTATAAAGTCAAGCCAGAATCATTGCAAGAAATTCAAAGCGAGAAATTTTCAGAATTGGTAAAATTTCTATTCAATAATATAATGTAATAGATCTTTATTCCTGCATTCCTTGCTGACACCTTCCACATGTTCTAGTCTTCTGAAAACCTCAACTTTTCATTCTTTTACTCTAACCTCATACTCTTTGTTTTTTCTTGCTTTAAACTTAATGCCTGCTCAATGTAGTTGCATAGTCTTGGTCCTGAGGAATCACAAAAGAACATGTGAAGTTACAGTACAGTGTGAAAAACAACACACACAAATTTAAGAAATATAAAATAAGCAACTAATTCTTATAAAATTCATGCTGCTTTTTACAAATTTGTTTTTTCTTGGATGTTACTGTAAGTAATCCCCAGAGCTGGTTGGTTGTAACCTTGCAAGTGCAAGGTTCACAACAATACAGGCAGCCTGAAGGAGTAATTTTTCTGAATCCTCAGTCACAATTCTCCTCTATCAGCTGTACTCCCCAGCAAACTAATGAGTTATTTCCATCATGTAATGATGCAAAAATTCAACTTTAATACTAAAATGGTGATGATTACTAAGTCTGGACAGGAATTTCATGAGCCAGTATTGCTAATATATATCCGATCTTGTGGCTGTTCCCTGTGTTTACATTCTGATAATTTTGCAGTATCAATGAAGATTTGCAGAGATCACATACAAATGTTGAGCATCTTCTCATCACCTTTCCTCACATATGCGTGACATATGAAAACCATTGAAAGTGATTATCTGGAAATTAGAAGGAAAAGGAACAGGACAAAGTAATATCACTTTTTAGCCTAACTGGTATAGTTAAAGGGATAAACTTACACTGAAACCAAAGCAAATTGAATACTACTGCTTTGACTCTAACTTAATTACATTAATTGGCTAGGTAATGTGAGAGATAAGTGTGGTTGGCATCCATGCGGAGAAGTTATTAGCAAAGGAATAACCTTTGGAGAAACAGCGAGAGAGAACCTATGGAAAATTAAGGGTCATCTGATAGAGACGTGAGGAAAATTATAATGTGCCATAAACCCATATTTTCATTGAGTTCATTCTTTCTGGGTTTTTTACTGCTGCTAGCTTTATTTCCAAAATTTACTTGCTGAAGATATTTTGCAAGTTTCCATTGAGAATTAGGGAGCAGAAAAAAGGTCAGATATAGAACAACAATTTTGTGAAAAATATTTTTCCACTGTTCACTGAGATTTTCTACTCATTATTGACCATATGAATTTATTTTGAAACATGGAATATCTGAGTGTCTGATCTGATGAACAAAATTTCCCTGTGATAACTGTACAATACATTTTGCATTCTCTAGTGCATGTGTAAGAATGACACTAATTATACAATATATTCAATATTCTCCCTGTACAATGGGAGAACATATTTTTCTTATTAAAAAAAAAATCATTAGAAAATTAACAAATATTTTGCAGTATAACTTTAGCCAACTGACAGTAGAAGGACAAGGTTTGACATAATCTAGTCCATAAAGTTTAATTAAGATTTAACCACTGAAAGTACCTGTTGTCTCACTTCAGCATTAAGAAGACAGAGCATGTAAAGGGCAAACATTGAGTGATTTGAATAGAGAAAAGTTTTTTCTGGTTAGTAATATTGGTTTTGTCTGAACATGTTTGTATTGACAAGAATAGATCTTCCAAAAGAGGATGTGCTAGTAGATTTTAAAAAACACAACAGAGTGCCTCAAATCATCTGATTCTCAAACTCCTCAAATCCCAGACATACTATTTGGGGAAAAAAAAAAAAATTAAAAAAAAATAAAAACAACAACAACAACAACAAACTTGTCCTGTATAACATGCTTAGTATGCATCAATTTTCCCATAACTAGATAGAAAGGATTTTTAATCACCATGCTCATGCATCCCCATAAAGCGCTAATGAAGTACAGAGTCAAAAGTGCCAAACTATTTCCATAAAGATGCTCCCCTAAAATGCTGGAAACTTCACAAGAAAAAAGCAATAGACCTTTCTTGAAGATGCATAGTATTCTTATTTGGATAATTTTGAAGGCTATTGAAATAAATATTGCAAATTTTGAGAAAGTAGTTTTTTACCTTTTCCAGCAAACACTCAGTGTATATTCAAAATTGTGATCCAAATGCATCACAATTTTAAAAATAATTATCATAATCGAAATCATCAGGCATGAAATTGTCTATGATAAAAAATTAATACTGAAGAGGAGTTAGCCTTTTGTGCCATTCCATTATATTTACTGCCTTGGATTGTATACAAAATAGTAAATTTTTTGTTCTTCTATGTGAATTATTTTTACTACCTAAGTAGTTTTTTTATTTATAAATCTCTCAAACAGTTAATGCTTGTCACCACATCCAGGTCTTTAGCCTTTCTGAGAGGAGGCTGACTGAATCCTTTGCAAAAGATAACAGTAATTTCCTACGTGCTGATGTCCCCTGTTCAGAAAAAAATTTTGTTTCCACTCATGTCAGGCATTCCTTGCTCCTTTCAACAGATTATTTCTCAAAGGATCAAGAAAAATCCAATTGCTTAGTCGGCAGCTCAGTTTGTACATGTTTGATACACATTATACATGTGACATTATATCTAGAGTTGTGATACTACACACTCTAATGCATATAATTTGCCTGCAGCTTCTCATAATCTCCCATAATTCTTAACTGAGGTGACACTGAAATTATCATCTACTGACTAATTATTCTGTAGCAAAAGTACATGAAAGAAAGTAGCTAGAGAAAAATGTCTCTGTTAACAGCTAGATTCTAAACACTGGATTTGGTTAAATACCAGTATTTAAATATTAAAAATCAGCATGTAGATTATTGGGACAAGGAGAACAGTTGTTTTAGTTTTAAATGAAAACTGGAACTTTATTTGGATGTATCATCATTTTCTCTACGCAATTAAAAAATAGATAAAGTATGTCAAGTAATAAATGTAATTCTAGCTAATAGTTTAGTTCCAGACATCCTTTCCTAAACTGTGTGTAACAAGTTGCTTTGTTGAAATCAATTTTCAGTAGTGAGAATAACTTTCAGTAATAGTTTCTACCCTTTAAATGAAGAGAATAAAAATAGATCAGGAATAAATTATGTCAGATTACATAACACGTCTTTAACAGCTGCAAAATTCTGTAACAAATAGCATTTCAGGCATTCTCTGCTGAGCCTTAGATTGTATTTAAGCCATGATCATCAGATATTTGCTGAAAGGCAAAACACACACCTGATCTGAGCTGTCAACCTCCATGCCCACAGTGCCCATTCACTGAAATTTCAGAAATCTTTTGACCTCATACAGAATGCCAAGGGTCAGTTTGCGCAAGCAGCATGAAATCAGATGTGCCATATTATTCGGCATCTGTCCCTTACTCCACACCAGTGTTTCTCTGGAAAACACAGAGCTGTCAGTGTCAATAATCCTATGCTAATCCATCAATTTTTACCTATATTTTGTCTCACCAAACTCCTTAGAGTTTATTTAGCTGTCTATACCCACCAGCTAATGTGTCTCAGATCAACAACCAGAAACTGCCAACATAATTTGCATTGAAGAGATTTTTTTTTTCCTTTCTCTCTCCTTCCTTTTCTTCCTTCCTCTACTCTCGTTTTCAAGACTCAGCCTGTATTGCTCTGTCTTAGTATGAGCCTGAAACCACTTCGTCCTAAAGACCTTTCTCTGCTGGTACTGTAATTTTTACAGAATCATTATAGAGTTTAGAGATAGTTTTATTGTAAGTAATAAATATTTCTAGAAGAATTCCAGCATCTAGAAATTGTGTTTATTTAATGTCACTAGCACATCACAAAAGATCATAACCGTCAGAGGCCAAAAGCATTTCTAAATTAATATAAAATTTATAGCCCTCCATTAATTGAACAAAGTCATAAAGAGACAACTAATGAGTACCTACTAGATATTTCACTTTAACATAGTTAAACATTTCAAGATACATTTAAACCTATAAATCATATAAAAATGAATGTGCCATGTACTTCATGCCTCTCTGCTAGCACACACATGCTGCCTCTGTAGTGGCACTGTTAAAACTCACACCTGCATGAATAACAGCTTGCTGGTATTGCTAAATATGCTAGAATTTATCTTCCACTGATGTGAAAGGTAATCACAATTTTTAAGAATAGATTTACAGTTCCTCTAGCAAAGACTTTCAGAGAAAATAAACCAAGTGCCTATTTCTAATAAACCTAGTGCCTATTTCTACTGAAAGGTAATAAAGTACATTCAGTATCATTCTACATGAATAAAATTCCAGAATCATGGTAAGAATCTAGTTTTAGGTATATTTCAATGTATCTCTCTGTCCTTGTGAAATCTGCATAGTCCTGCATTAGGCACTTAAAAAAATAAGGAGTACAGTTGTTTGGTTTGTTCTGATTTTCATGTCTTATTTTCTCTTTTCTTTCTTTTTTCTGTTGTTTCCTCTATCCATATTTTTTTACTCTAATTTCCCCTTTCCAAAACTACGTATTAAAAAAAACTGGCTTCCATAACTAAGCTGATTACCATCAGAAAAGCTTTTCTTGATAACAATGTTTACTTAAAGATAGCCTATTACAAGCAAGAATGACAAAATCCAGGAAACTAAAAAATATGAGATACTTGTACCTATGCTCCAGGTGGGGTTTCACAAGGGTGGATAGAGGGGTAGAATCACCTCCCTCAAAATTTCTTTTTACATAGCTCAGGATATATTTGGCTCTCTGAGCTGCACCCTGATGGGTTAAGTCAAGCTTTTCATTCACCAGAATCCCCACATCCTTCTCAGGACTGCTCTCATTCAAGTTGGTTTTCCAACAACTTTCATTTAGAAGTAATAAATCATTAACATTCTCAGCTAGGTAACTGCAAAGAGTGCTAAAAATCAAACTCTGATTTTCAGAGTCCTTGTTCAATGATTTATTCAGAAGACTAGAATACTTCTTTGCAATATATCATATCAGCTAGAGCTGTCACCATTTTAATTTTAGTGATCTAAAAATTATGTATTGTTTTTCATTTTTAAAACTTATTGCTGCCTGCAGCTAATACATCTATTAGCTAAGAAGCCTCTTTTATATGAAACATAAATGCCTTTTTTCTTTATTTCAATTTTCCATCTTATAATGCTTTTTTAATCTCATAATTTTACCGCATTTGATTAGTCTTTTCTTCTGTCTCCTCCTATTTCTTCTTCCCTTGCCTATACATCCTTTCCTGTACACCTTTAAGCTTTCATTTTGCAACACGAAGAAATTCAAATATATAAAAGCAATTCTGAAGTATAGATATATGAATAATTCCACTCACATAAAATTGGAGTAGTTAAAGCATTTTATATCTTGAGATTTCTGTCCTCCTGCTCATCCCTGCAGTACGACTACATTAAAGTAACACGCAAGTAATATCAAATTGCGATAACCACATAGGGTGATTTGATAACCATGAGGGATAGGGATGAAGACAATGGACTGGGGAAAAATAGGAACAGAGTTAACTAACACTTGGCCCAGAGGAGGGGCACCAAGTTGATCAGCGGAATGGAACACCTCTCCTAAGAGGAAAGGCTGAGAGAATTGGGATTGTTCAGCCTGGAAAAGAAAAGGCTTCAGGATCCTTCAGTGCATCCTTTCCAGTATCTGAAGGGAACTTGTAGGAAAGGTGGAGAGAAACTATTTACAAAAGCGCAGGTGAAAGAAAAAAGGGAAATAGATTTAAATTGAAGAAGAGTACATTTAGATTAGATATTAGGGGAAAACTCTTTACTGTGAGGGTTGTGAGGCACTGGAACAGGCTGCCCAGAGAAACTGGAAATGCCTCATGTGTATTCAAGGCCAGATTGGATGCGGTTTTTGAGCACCTGATCTAACTAAATGGGTCCCTGCCCATGGCAGTGGGGTTGGAACATGATGATCAAGGTCCCCTTCCAACTCAAAGCATTCTATGATTCTGTGATGATTCTTTGATTCAGTTATAAAAGTGAAAAAAAGGAAACATAGTTTTTTATTATGGCTTTACCCAAAGAGTCATGAACATTTTGCTGACTTGTGTACTTGTATATTTTATAGACCACGGAAGTCTGCTTTTATACTGGCAGATATATTTGTTTTGCTTTCCAAGGAGATCTAACGAAAACCAGGAGAATGTTGGAGCACTCAATATAAAGACAATTTTTGTCAAAAAACAAAAAAAGACTTACTGAAAATATGCAAGGCTTTTCTGCTTTCACTTTACATTAATTGGAAAGGTTGTTTTGCCTCTTACACTGAGTGGTTTTAGTTTCTAGGTAGTTTTGGAAAACTACTGCCTCAGATATCAGTAATACTGCCACCATAGCTCTAACCTGCTGTGTATCAATCAGTGATTATGGTGTTTTTCATTTCCTTCATCTGATAGTCAAATAAAAACTGCCATTCTATTAAAAATTATTGGAGGTGCACTTTTCAAATACTTTCAGTTTCAAAACTAACTATGGAAAATACTCTAGCATTCTGTGACGATACTCCATTTCCAAGTGATTAATCATCCCCAATCACATAAGTAAAATCAACTAAAACACTCATATGATCTTTCTGTAGCTAGATCCTAAAGTATATTCAAATCTGCATATGTGGACAAGCTTCTGGCAATCCTTGCTTGTACACTGACTTGATGAAGGTCAGAGGGCAGACAACAGATGAAAATTAAAATGCAGCCAGCATAAGAAAGGCTATGATTCACATGGGTAGCTGTACACACACGTGTTTCATAATGAGTTCTAGTTAGATATAGATAGCTTAAACACACCTTTGCTTCTCTAAATTGCTGTCATAAACAGCAATCAAGAAATAAAAAAACTAAAAAAACCCGTAAATCTATATGATCTCAGCTACCCATATAGTGGTCTCTGCCTTGTAGATTTTGCAGAGGGACAGAGAGAGAGATCTAAATTAAGCACAGAAAATAATCTAGGTATATGGATTATATGGATTATTTTTTTTAGTAATTTGAAGTGAGGTTCATCCATTCCAGTAAACTGAAAAAAATATTCACAAAATAAAATCTATAACATATTGTTTGACAAATTTATACAAGTACAACGTGTTGCATAAGGTATTATCTGAAGCCAAGGGCAAAAAACAAAACCGATCAATGTTTTCTATTCAAGACATTCTGATGGGGTTTTTTTTCCAGAATTTATACAACCAATTCATACATATTTATATTTGTAAATGTGACAGAAAAAAACTTTTTGAAATTCTAACTTACAAAATATCCTAAAAATATTCATAAACTGTTATTTCAATAGCTTGCATAGCTCATTTTACCATCTCTTCAGAATTTATCTTAAACTGTTTGCAAAATTATATGAAAGCAGACATTGCTTGGAAATATTTTGGTTGACTAAATCAAACTTTTATGACAGAGAACAATAACTTCCAGATCCAAATCCAGAATTTAGTTTGACAAAATATTGGTTTAGTTTTTTTCTGCTGTGCTACAACACTGCTACCCAGCTTACCCCTTTATTTCCTTATCCATTTATGGGAGGAAGTAAAGATGTTAAATAATTTCTAATGTCCTGGAATTAGGACTAAACCACTTAGTTCTATTGACTTAATTTGATCTTTAAGTTCTTATTCTGACTGCATACTGCGATGCATTGAAATACCCAATACAAACCACTTGTTCATCAACATACTGTATAAAATGAGAGTCATGTCTTCAGTCCTGCTTTCATAAAATCATAAGAGTGGCCATTCTGGGTGAGACCAAAATTTAACCCCCAATATCTCATTTCCAATAGCATCAGACACACAAATATTAAAATAGGATATTCTGATCCAGGATTTTTTTTTTTTTGTACAATTTCCTTCCATGTATATCCCTATTCAATTCTCAAACATCCATCAGTTTTTTTAACATCCACATCATATGGTCAAGTTCTCCACAGATTAACTACAGATGATGCTGTCAGAGTAACATCTTTCTCCAACTTTCAATAATACCTCTCCATCCAAGCCACCCAGTACAGAATGTTCCTTCTGGGGCCTGAACAGCTCTCCCTTCCCTGTAGCTCATGTTCAGCTGGCTCCTCCACCAGCTGAACATAGGCACCTTTTCCTAACTGCCTTATTTTCCTGGACTTGCCATGGAATTGGTTCTTCTAACTGTAACTAAATTAAAAGGAAAGACTTGTGTGCCTCACATATACCTCTCATGTACAGTTTTTGATCTTCGCTATCCTGCCCAGTCACAGAAATTCTTTGCATACTTTACTGCTCCACTTCCATGAGAATCAATACTCCTAGCACCATATTTTGAAGTTTTAGAATCTGCATGAGCATACTGCTCCTCAACACCCTTTATAGGAGAGTATTTATTTATTTAGCTGTTATTTCCCAGAGTCCACCCAGCATACTATGTGTATGTACAACACACAACAAATACTGTACTCAGTAAGGAAATATTTAACATAAAATGGATCCAGAGGGCATCTTGCAACACCAACAGGCATAAAGCTGTGCAGGATGGTATTTTTCAAATAAAACATACCTGCTGTCAAGGTTTACTTCCAATTACTTTTGAAAACCCAGCCATTAACTGCTAACCTGAATCTTTTAGATTGCATATATAAAAACAATACCAAATGTTAAAGCATACAAAAAAATCCACACAGAAGTGTGAAGAATTTTATAGAAATACTTCTAATATAATGAAGTGCATGGAGTACCAGATAGTGAGAGGCTTTAATGCACAGTAAACTAAAAGCTGTCAAGTAAGATTTTGGAAATGTTCTCCATAATACAGAAAGATTACTTGATGCAAAAGAATTATTTAGGAATATCTTGTTGTGTGTGTGTAAATTTATACACTGTAAGCTTACTGAATATTCAGTAATACTCTACTAATAAATTTTAGGTAACAAGAAAAGAGTATTGTGAAATATTTATATGACTGGACTAGTCAGATGGACTCCTCAGATGTTCTGTCAACAAATAGCAGTAGTCTGCAGAATATTTCAGCAGAGCTTATACCTTTGAGAACCTGTGATTATACTGTATCCTATTGTAAAATCTACACTTATTTTCATTTTCATTGAGGCAGTGGTTTAAGTGTGTTCAGAATTTTTAAGAATGGTTAAGAATTATCAGGTGTTATATTATACTTTTTACTTTACATATGACTCAGGTTTCACCTGAACCTTAGGGTATCTGAAGTAATTTTATTCACACACACCATGAATCCAAAATACATTAATGTTTCCCTTCAGACTACAAAAACTATTTTTTTTTCATTTGTACAGTAATAAATCCCCTTATCTGCCATGGGATTTTATTTTCTTGAAAGTAAATGTGTTAACTTTCAGTGAGCTCCAGGTTACAGCTTTATTAAACCTTAACACATTAGTATAAGAGTCCTGACAGACAAAAGCTCAGATAAAAATTCATAACAGGATATTTATTTTTCCACAGGTGATATTAAGAACTGCAGACCATAACACTCTTGCTTAATATCAAAAGTGACGTGAGAGTTTGTAGCAAGCATATTCCCCCAAATTTTTATATCTGCCAGAGACTTTGTGTTGCCATACTCTTTGCCCTTTGCTCCTGTCCAACAGGTCCTCCTTAGGTACCACAAAAGAGTGTGACCCTTCTGTAATCATGACATAAGAATTTCCATAGTAGCATCCTGTAGATAGGATTTAATTTAAATAGTTTTGCAAATAATCCATGAAGTTGAAAAGTAAGAGCAAGATAACTTAGAACTAAGCTTAAAAATCAACCCTCTCCCTTTATAGTTAGCATTTTAATTATTGAAGAACTAAAGAAAGAAAAAAAAAAAAAACAAACTGTGAAAACCATCAGGAAATTCAAATGTAAATAGTTTATGTCCCCCTTGAGAAAAAAATAAGTGTGGATGTTTATATACACATAAGCTTATATCAATCAGTCTGAGGAACAGATCCATAGGCAAATTGTTGGCATAATACATTTTTATTTTAGATTGACTACTGTAAAAAATGAAAATATTTTTAATAATAATTATCATCTTTTGGTAAATAAATAACAATGTTAGAGTACGTGACAAAACCAATTTAAAATAAGTGTCTTTCATATTGCTTGTTCAGCCAATAAAGCTAATATAGATATTTGTCTCCTCTGTTACTTCTATGTAGCATGACCAGAAAGATGACTGATATGAATTGCATATTCCTGAACACAATGAAGGAAATGAAAAAGCCCCATCTCTAAAAGATAGAAGAATGATTAGAATGATTTGAAGATGACCAAATATATATTTTTTACTTTCTATCTTTACATCCTCTTTCATCTACCTTTACTATTAAAATATCATCTCAACTGAGCAGAGAGTATGACAGCAAATTTGATTTTCATTTTATAAAAATAATTGCTTTTCATTTTTGATTTGTGCCATCCCAGTATATGAGAAGAAAGATGTGTTAAAATCTGAACTAGTCAAAGTTAATATATTATTAATTCCAATTATATTTTTATTATACTTATTCCAATTTTAGTTTTTTGTTGATGTAGACAGAAATCTGTTACCTTCCTGTATGCCCTTTCTGTTATAAACCTGATCATTGAAGACAATAAGAAAAGTAAACACAGTATTTACAAATTTCTCTTTAGGAAAACATTTCTTGATGTTGCTCTGTATAAAGAGATGTCAATTAGGTGAGAGGGAAAGAAAATCTATAATTAAAGCAACTGTATGGATTGTGATTTTGCATCAAAAATTCTAATTTCATTATTAGAGACATTAAAATATGTGTCTGGGTTTTTTGGGGGTTTTGTTTTGAAAGATGCAGTAAGCTCAAAACTCTTAAGATCTTGCACAAGGCTGTGTACAATTTGCTCTACTTAACTGAGTATCAGAGTGAAATGATGAGGACTACATTATTGATGGACACTGATGTGACAGACAGGGCATGCACCATGCTGCTGAATAACAAATCATTGGATAAGCTCTGATGCACCAGAGTCTTCCAGAAAGGGAAGCCAAATTTATTTTATGATTAAGAGGTTTAGGAATGTGTATTAACATGGACTTCTGTTTTGTGGTAATTCCACTACTTCTGCATTGTCTCTGGCAATACCATTACCAATCTGCTTTTATTGAATTTCTTGATTGTCATTCCTTCATTGTACCTAGCAGTAGTAAAATATGTTTGACAGGCATAGAAAAGATACCTCCATCAGTGTTATATCTTTTGGGTAAAAGTCTTGAAAATTGTTCTCCTTGTTTGCTTCAGGATAGACAAACACCTTATTCACATTTTTTATTTAGAAAATGTCCTTGCTTCTGCATCAGTGAAACATTTGATTCATCATTTAATCCTGTCTGGGATTCCAACCACACATTTAATATCCTGACTTATAAGAAGAGGAAATACTCTGCGATGTAAGACATTTATCACTACATATTCTATCTTATCTTCCTCTTTCTTTTTTATTATAATTCCTAAATGTGCTAAGTCTAGTTTAGACTAGATTTACATAAGTACATTCTGCTCTTGTAGAATACACAGACTTGTATTTATTTCAAAATGGAAGATTTGTACAAATAAAAGCAGGATTCCAGGCAGAGAATGTAATTTTTTACTGCACTCTGTTGGAACCCAGGGGGTTCCTATAACACATCTGAATTACCCAAATCCTGGTCAGGAGGCTTTTCAGCCTTGCCAGAGGTGTCAGAGACCCTGGATTGATACTGAGAATGCCTGTGGCTCTGATTCTAATCCATGGAACAAGTTATCAACATTGTAGGAAGAATTTCAGGTCACAAAAGCTTAGATAGAAAAATAGTAGTAGTTATAAGTTAAAAGAAAATATTTAAATGTATGTCCAGAGGGGTTTGAAGCCCTGTACAACGGGGTCTGAGGCACAAGATGGAGAATTTTTACATGTGGCATGTTATCTTTTCTTCTTCTTCATAACCTCCATCTTCTTGGTGATGTTGGCATGTTTGGATTGGCTTAGAGTAAAAAGACACAGTCTAATATAGATGATAGTGATTGGAAAGTAGTTATAAATAAAGGTTACGTAGGTGATAGTATAAAGGAACGAAGCTGACTCGGGTCAGGCACAGTGTGTCTCTGGAAGCCTCGCTGTGCTGTCCTCGGCAGGGCAGAGAAATTTACTTTTGATAAGGAACTAATAAACTGCCTTGAGAACACAAGCTGCCAACTCCAGACTACTCCTTCAGCAAGGCAGGTGGGAAAACTGGACTTTTCTGTACACTGTGGGGTCGCCCGGGACAGGGAAGACCCTCACACACTCTTTACTCAGATAAGTCATCCCAATAATGGAAAGGAAATAAGAATGGCACATTTCATTATTCATACAGGCTCTATCTTGGTTTTAAGTAACTAAAGTTTGTTCAAGTGGTTTGATATCTCTCTAACCACTGCTAAATAAACTTTAAAAATATTACTGCTTGGCCTGAACTATAAAATTAACTCTGATTTAGTTTCTCCACTTGAGACAAACATGCTGATGCATTAGCCTTCTTTTCATGACTTTCTGTTGATTATTTTCACGAACCCTGGTACACAAAATTAATTTTTTACTCCTTTAAGCCCCTCATTAAAAGTGACTCCACGTCAAAGAGATTCTTCCAATATCTGGTATTCAAGTTCCACACTTGGACAAATGTAAGCGTCAGACCTACCTATCATACTCGATAAACCTTTAAGAATTCAAAATTATATTTATATAATATTCTCTTGAAAATCTCATTTTCTATAAACACTAATGTCATGCTAGAATACACACAGAAAGGAAACAGAAAGGCTTTAATTAAAATTAAGTTGATTCCATTTTCATGAGAGTAAATATTTGAAAAAAATTCTAAGTGAATGATTAAGACTAAGCTATCTAGTAAACATTGTTCACTCAGCTTGAACAAGGTTATTTCAGAGAAGGTAAATGTCCGCAAACGGAATATATGCATACATATATACATATATATATATATACACACACACATATATATACACACACACACAACCGTATAAGTATATACATATTTTCAGCTAACCTATTACATGAATTTAAGCTGTTGTTGCTCTCTTCTGTACATTCCGTAGCCATCTCTGTGTCTTGTTTGGAATATTAAGACCCTTAGAAGAGGTTGCACTAGTCATGGTTTAATGCACAATCAGAATCATGCCAGTGAAGGGTAGAAGATGTAGCCATCCACATTTTGAAACAGAGGGCAAGCTACCTTTGAAATGCTGGTCAGCTCACATGGCATAAAGGTACATGTTATATTTGTGTCCCTTAAGCTGATTCTAAGTCAGTCCTGACACTTATTGAAAGAAATCTAAAGCAATGAGACAAATGAGCACGAAGTGGCGTTGGAAAGGCAAATGCCTCTTCATGTACTCAGTGCATGCCTACAAAGTAACATTTTTATAGGCAGTTTTCCCTAGGAAGTCAAGACCTAGATACTACAGTACAATTTTCAAAAGCCACTGTAAGGTCAAGTTGAATTTGTTTAAACAATTGTGTAAATAGATAAAATTTTTCTACTGTTAATTAAATAACACTTTTACAAAACTCTCTAAGGTGCGACGTATTTACTTCCTTTTTCTATTGGGAACTCTACCAGTACTCTGCCATTAAATCTGAATGACCAAACAAATATAAAAATGAGAAATTAATTTTATCCCATTCCTTATTCATCAGGGATCATTTGTTAAAAACAAACCCCAAAGTGTACTCACATATAATCTCAGAAATAAAATCAATAATTTAAGATCTGCATTCAGCCACATGGAATCAATATTGTAACCTGCACATTAAGCCAGGGGAGTTAATGTTTGCTAAGAAGTACTATTAAATAGGATTGCTTTAAAGAATACTTTCCTACTTTTTACCGAAATATATCTTTACTTGAGATGTCCAGTACTATAAAATACCTAAGAAAATATGTTTAACAGCGGCTTGACTGTTCATGCAAGCTGTTTCCTTATGTATCACAAACATGACGTCAGATTAATCACTTCTGCACTGTAACAGAACAGATTTTATATTAAATACTGTACAGTCAAGCAAACCTACACTGCACCTGAACTAACACTGATTTTTTGTCTTCCCCATAAGAACTAGGAAAACGGGTATCCAATACAGGAGGTACACATACAAGATGAGATAAAAAAGTCATTTAGAGGTGTTGGAACCCAGGGGATTCTTATGGCATCTCAGAATGATCCAGGCCCTGGTCAGGAGGCTTTTCAGCCTTGCCAGAGGTGTCAGAGAACCTGGATTGATACTGAGAATGCCTATGGCATTGATTTTAATCCATGAGACAAATTACCAACTTATAAGAAGAATTGCAAGTCACCAGAGTTTAAAGAGTAGAATAGCAGTAATTATAGATTAAAAGGGAAAGATTTGGACCCATGTCCAGGGGGGTTTGAGATTCCGGACAGAGGGGTCTGGGAGTCAAAATGGAGAATTCTTACATGTGACATGTTATCTCTTCTTCTTCTTCCTAACTTCCATCTTCTTGGTGAAGTTGGTACTTTTGGATTGGTTTGTCAGAGAGCTGGACAATGTAATGTAAGGGTCACGGACTGGAAATTAATGGTAAACATTGGATATGCAGTTGATAGTATAAAAGAATAGAGCTGACCCGGGGTGGACACATTGTACCTCGAACTCCCTTGCAGGACACAGTGTGTCTCTGGAAGTTTTGCTGTGTCGACCTCGGCAGGGCAGAGAAATCTACTTTTGATAAGGAACTAATAAACTGCCTTGAGAACACAAACTAACAACTCCAGACTACTCTTTCAGGAAGGTGGCTGGGAGAAAAGGACTTTTATACACTGTGGGGGTCACCCGGGACAGGGAAGACTCCCACATAGAGGAATAGTATTAGAAATACTTAAAATGAGTTTTTCATTGTGCTCGGGACAGCAAACGTGTGAAATGCTCAAAAAAGAGTAAGAATAAATTAGTTCATTCTTGCCTATGGCAGTGAAAATGCAAGAGGACACGAGTTGTACAAAATTCCCTCCAGCTCTCTAAAGTTGTGCTTTTACATGAATGTTAAAATATGGGATAAAAAAGTCCAAGCAAAATTAACTCATAGCAAGACTAATTTGCTGACATTCTATGAGTAAGTTGCTGAATTATTCATGGAGCTGACAGGTTCATTCAAGAAGCTTATGATTTATGATTTCCAGTGAATCATAAGAATATGAGAATATAGGCAGTTATATAAATAAGACTTTGTGCATATGTGCATACATGTCTATGTGCAGACATCTCATTTCTAATACTAATTTTAGCTGGCTGAAGATTTTCTAAACATTTTTAAAATAATTTAAAAGTCAAATTTTCAAAATAATTATAAATTTGTGCAGAAAATATTCCTGAGGAATACATAGCCATTTCATTGGAATTTTCAAAAACGTTTGTTACAAGGCTGATACACAATGTTTGAGATTAAGAACCATTAAGACAGATGACACATTTGTATTAAAAAGAAATATCAGAAATCAGAAGGACTAATAATCTATGGGTAAAACACTTATCTGGAACATGATCTACATTGGCAACAATTTGAATGTTAGTGTCTCATATCTTGACTAGGTCTCATAATGACTAAAAATTAATGATATTGTCTGCTCTGGACTGGAACTTTGCCACTATAAAAACCAAACAAAAAGGAAACAAGAGTTTTCTTGCATTTGTCCCAAAAAAGAACATCATGTTCTTGAAAGCTAAAATACTGATGGATCTAGAGAAATACTTTTCTACCTAGTTAATAGAAAAAAAAGTATTAAAAATGAGATAATTTAAAGTTTTTTTAAAAAATATTGACAATAAATTATTGCCATTGAAGTAAATTAAACCTGCAGATGTGACAGAATATATTTATTAAATATACATCAACTCCTGCTATTCATATATATTCAAAACTTAATAACAAACTGCTGCCTTTGTCAAATGAAAGTTTTCTCTTTGCCACACAACAAAATTATTTTTGAGAAAACAAAAGTTCATTATTTCAAAAATTAATAACTTTAAAATGCCAACCTACTACAAACTGGACATGTCTCGAAGATTGTCTAAGAAATGAAAAAGTCTCTTGCCCTAGTTCTACTTGAAATTACATTACTTATTTTGTGAAAATGCTAGTGTCATCACATAGCTCAGCCAAACAAACTGAACTGATAACAAAATATTGTTTTGACCATTAAATAAAGACATATGGGTGGCCAAAGAATATTAGAAATGCAACTATTCATATTACTGTCATGCTTGTTGAAAAAAGGATAATTAGTATTACAGTGTCGTTTCACAAATAGATTTTGTTTTTCTTCAGTATGCAGTTTGGTCTGCATTTAGATAAAAGCATTGAACAGAGCTGATTTGGTTCTGTACCACAATAAATTTAGGCATCAAATTATAACTTTAATGGAGAAAATATACTTTTAAAGAAATTATGAGTGTTGTCTTTACATTGGATACTAAGATCAGAAGCATGTGTGTGTCCCAACACAGAGAGTTAAGTATTTGAAAGATTTCCATATTCTTGCACATTAACCAAAACCCAGGAAAATAGATCTTCTTTACTGGTCTCTATAAGTAATCTTAATAAAATATTATAATTCAGATTTAGATTTTTGCAGATCTGAAAGTTTCCAATTGTTAAATTGAAACTTTTAAAGGAATATAGGGATAATCTCTAATGATGCAAACAGGGGGGAATTAATGGTTGCATATTTCTGTCTTATTATATATGCTGTCACATAAGAAAGAGATCGTGTTTACTTGGCTTATGTATATTCAGGCAGACATTCCACCTGCAATCTGCTGTCCATATAACATGAATCCAGAGCTAGGCAGCAAGCAGTGAGGGTGTGCTTAGCTGGGGGGCATGAAGCATGGTGCCTTCCAGCCAGGAAAGTCAAATTGCTCTTTACACTCTGATTATGTCTGAAGCTAAAGTGCTGTCCAATGTCCCTGGAGAAACAGCTATTTCTACCCAGATTATAAATTGTCTGGTTCCTGATCTTAAAAGAAATTCCCATGGTGGTACTGGTAAGTGGAGTTTAACATGGATCAATACAGACAACATTGTGTCATGACAGCAGTCAAAACTGACTGCAACACTGCAAGAAAAGACATCCTAAGGAGGTGGCTGCATTTTTAAAGGGGGTCACAAAATGTCTTTTAATATATGGATTCCTGGAGGTAATCAGAAATGAAGACACAGAAGACCAGATGTACAACCAAAACCAGTAAAATAACTTGGCGCTTTGTGGCTGCCACAGGCCACGAAAAGAGATCTACGAACTAAAGGCATTCACATGAGGACTTTATCTATCATTACCACTTTTTTAGCTTTAGTCAACTTCGGACATCAATGTCATGTAAAAAGCAAAGGAACAACATAGTATTAAATAAGTGTCAATATCAATGCCAATTGTGCACATATTAGAAAATATATGAAAGAGCTGCTATTAAATGTCTCCTCCACCAAACTTACTTAGACCTACCCTTCTAAGCTGATTGCTCCATGTTATTTCACAGTGTCATGTCCCAACAATAAGAGGAATGCTTTGAACTCCCTTTTTTTAAGCTGATTTAAAAGGTGCAGAAAACTTTCAGTCATGTATCACTACTCTGGTATTTAGTTAATAACAAAAATATATAGTAAATCTCTTTTACAAAGTAATTAATCAGATTGACAGAATGTCAACATGCTTTATTCATTATCAGTTATATGATGAATAAATTATATTAAATTATAGTTCTGTTGAGGTTAGAATAACTTAAAGATGGTACAAAATAAAGATTTTATCAGAGAATAATGATAAAGTGATTAGATATTTAGAAAAAAAAAATCAGCTAATTACTTAAGCTGTGGTCCATGTAAATACAGGTCAACAAGAATGCAGGCACAGTAAAAAAAAAATAAATATTTCTTCATAAACTTTTAAAATTCACATATATATTACATATGTGAAATAACCAGGATGTTCTAAACACAAAACCATTAATAATTTATCCCTTGGCTATGGTACCAAGTCATGACATGAGTGTCCATCCTTCCTGAAATCCCTAGTATAGTAACTGTACAGACAGACAAAAAAGTGACAGCTTTGAGCTTCATTAAACTTGTATAACATAGACTGAGTGAGAGGTAATTGCATCCTGATGGAAAGTGAAAGACAGACTTTCCCATGGGGTAACCTGTGAACCATGCCAAGGAAAGGAAACTAGAAGTGTTCCATGAAACCCAAGTCCTCTAAGACTATTATTTTATATACTGACAAAAGGTACAGATTTTAGTTCCCGGCTTGATTTTTCCAAGACATTTTGCATGTCTTCTTTGAAAATCAGACCTTCAAGATCATCCAGTCCAACCATCCATCCAGTAGTACCATGACCACCCCTAAACCATGTCCCCAAGTGCCACATACAGATGCCCTTTAAACACTTCCAGAGATGATGATTTCCCACCTTGCCTGGGCAACTTATTTCAATGTCTGTTTTTTCAGTGGGAAAAAAAACCCCTACATATATCTACATATAAGAATATACAATCTGAACCTCCCCTGGCACAGCTTAGGGCCATTTCTTCTCATTCTTTGATTAAAGACATGGCAGAAGAAAGCAACCCCCATCCCCCCATCTTACTACACCTTCCTTTCAGGCAGTTGTAGAGAACAATGAGGTCCCTCTCTGAGCCTCCTCTTCTCCAGACTAAACACCCCCAGCTCCCTCAGCCATTCCTCATAAGACAAGTTTTCTAGACCTTTTGCCAGTCTCCAGACATGCTCCAGCACCTCAATGTCCTTTTAGAAGTAAGGGCCCAAAACTGAACACAGTACTTGAGGTGTGACCTCACCAGTGCCAAGTACAGAGGGATAATCGTGTCCCAAGTCCTGCTGGCCACACTGTTCTTGATACAGGCCAAGATGCCATTGGCCTCCTCGGCAACATCTTTCTAAAAAGATAATTGAACAGAGAGGTAACAAAGCTCGACTAGATATTAAAGGACAGTAAGACCAAGCTACTAGTGGGAAAATATCTTTCAAAAATTATTGCTACGTCTATGATTCCTCCATCTAATATTCCTGCTACACAGATATTAATTACTTTTAGTTTTGCTTATCTGATACATGTTATATATTAGGGAAAGTATTTGTACTTGTATTTGCCTTTCAAGTTTCTTACCTTGTAGACTGGAAGAAGAGATTGTATCCCTGAACATTTCTCTATGTTTCCTAGTTATACTACATAATCTGATAAAAGGAGACTTGCACACCTTGCCTGTACTATGTTTTTACACAATTGCAAAGAAACAATTTTTTTAAAATTACTTCTTTGATAAGCTATTCAACATTTGTCCTTAAGAAAAATTCACGTCAATTGGCTGTCTTACCATGAGATTAATGCTTTACGTAAGAACCAATTTCTACACTCTGAGTATAAAAAGAGCTCAGATTCAGAATGTGACTTTTATGTGCAAGGTCAGAATATTCAGAAAACTTTTCCTACTAGAAACTTGATTCCAATAATGCTGTCATTATGCCAAATTGTCAATGGCTGCAGCTTTACAGTTAAAAAAAGAAAGACAACACCTAATACAAATTAACTGTGTTGCAATTGTCAGATGGGCATGACAAACCATGACCCAGGTCTTCCCGACCCCTTGAATATTGCAATTACTATTGTCTATACAGAAAGCTCAACACTGGCTTATGCTAAAACAGGAAATAATTTAAAATAATGTCAAAATGTCAAAGCAGTCCAATTTCAGCAATTATTTTTATCATGGCTATATTCTTCTTTTGAGCAAACACTCTTGAGGTTTCTAGCTGCACTTCTGATTTCCTATCACTCTCCAGTTATACAAATAAAATTTCTTAGTTTATATCTATCTGTACATATATACATGCACAGGCAATAGATACATATTTCAAAGCCATTGCCTTTTTAAATACACAAACTTTAGGTTCATAAACTAAATTATCTTACTCTCAAACACCTGCCCCTAAGAATATGGCTCTTTCAAACTTAATACAAATTTCCCACTCATGCTCAAATGTGCATGCAAGGACATGAGCATGAATATGTTACTCAACTTTTAACATGACAGCCTTCTAGCAATCTTCTAGCATAAAGAAATTCCAATGTGAATACTAACTACTCAAAGTGGAAGACTACCTACCACTCCATGAGTCTGCAGAAGTAAATTCATTCTTCAGCACACAATTAAAAAAATGTATTTGAATATGATCAAGGAAAAGGTGTTTTATTATAAGAGCTGCAATGATCTGTTTGTTTTCTGTACTAGATTCCTGCACTGATTTAGCAATTCACCATAAACTTTTAACTTTCCAACAAATGTTGACATGCAGGAAAGAAAAATATTTCAAAATTTGTTTTAAAAAAGCACATGATCAAATTTGAAAAGATTTGAATTGGATAGTGTTATAATAGGTTGTAGTGTGGAAGGTCAAACAATCCCTAGATATGGAAACAGTACTTTCAAATATTCTATTGGAATGCAATCTTCTGCACAGAGCAAAATTCTGTGCTTTTACAAAATCTATATTTTAAAATTGTTTTAAGGAGTTATGCCTAAATATGTTTCCAGAATAAATCAATAATTATCCTAATAAGCAAAAACATATATGTGTGTCCTATTTTGAAAGCACATTGGGCTAAAAAAAAAACCAACCCAAAAACTAAAACCAAAAAAAAAAAAAAAAAAAAAAAAAAAACCTCTGAAAAAAGGCAACCCCACAAAATCTTCTCACAAACTTTTCTGTCCATGCATATTAAAGTCATACAGCTGTCAAAATATGAATTCAACATGCTCATCCATTAGTGGAAAACTCAGAATAATAAATGTATCTGCACAATGTGTCTCACCAGACATCAGTTTCAGATAATTCAATGCATTACAGATCAACAAGAGATACAGAATGATTTTAGACACAGGTTTTATGCCAGTTTTGCTGGCAATTCTTTTATTTCTGATAAACTAATGGAGAAGAGAAAAGTGCTGTGACATAGGAATTGGAAATTTATAACTAACTACATCAAAATATGAAGGTTAAAATCCAGAGTGGAAGATTGCACTGATCCTAGCAGAAACACTGCTATTTTAAACTGTAGAGCTCTGTCTTTTCATTGATATACAAAAAATCACGACTCTGCTGCGAGCTAGTACACACTCCTACCACAGTTTCCACTGAACACAGACGTTCTCTCAAGTGTACATCTGAAATACTTAGCTGATATTAAAGATTCCAGCCAGAGATTGACTCATTAAAGCATGTGTCTTTTAGACTTACCTACCCCCCTATTAACACCAAAACAGCTGCTCTAAGTTCTAGGTGAAACACAGTCCAAATTGCCAGTAAACTTTAAAAAGATACAAAGAAAAAAAATGCTATTAAAGGAATGATAACTTGAAGTGACCAACGCAGTTCCCTCCTAAGAGAGATACTATACAGAACAGATATAGTAAACTGCTCTTGCTTGTTATTTAGTGGTGACAAGAAAACAAAAGATGCTTGGGGCAGTCATCATGACAGTTTTGATCTGGGCAAATAAAAAAACCAATAAATCTAAGATTCAGACATAATTTCAGAACATATGATTAACCAAAAACATCAGAACAGATAGGGCATCAGTCCCTACACTACAGGTATATATATCTGTATATATATTTATAAAGTACAAGTCACTACAGAATATATATAAAAAATATAAATATCTGAATTAACATTCAAAGAAGTACATATGATTTTTCATCCAAGATTTAAAGATTTCTATATAACATGGTAACGGAAAAAGAAAAAAAATAGAAGTTATTACTTGAAGAAATGAGGTACATAAAGTTACTGTAATACTTACCACTGTGAAATTCATAACCTTCAAAATCCATATTGTCATTGCTAAATTAACAATCATGGTAACCAACAGCAGAAGGACAAAGAAGTATAAGCACCTCTTTCGCCATCCATATATCCCTACTGGGTAAAACTGAGGATGTTCAGTCCTTGGAAGGCTGTTCTGTTGTGTTGCTAATATATACTGCTCTCGTGTCATCTGTAAAAGAAAGATGTAAGTATAAGTAAATGTAACATGTAACATTACATGAAAATTTTCTCAGAATGTATAGAAAATCAGTTTCTATGGGCACAGGAGAGATACATTCATCTAGCATTAACCACAGCAATGTTATTTTTAGTAGGCATCTAGTATGAATTTAATGGATTGTATGAATTTAAAGAAAATCTTTGGTTTCTATTTCAAATTGGATTTGTATTTCAAATTTATCAGCAAGAAACTATTAAAAATATAAAAGTAACCCATGCATGTATCTTACACTCTAATTCTGAATACTGTTTTATTGTCCTTTATGAGATCATTCAGCAAAATTTGGTTCTGGAGATAGAGACTCATGTATCTTTTCTTTTGTACTGGTTTTGGCTGAGGTAAAGGTAATTTTCTTCCTATAACTTGTAGCCAGTACATTTTCTCATATGAATAGAAGAAAAATCTCACCTTTCTAAAATATATCTTTCATAAATGAAGTTTTCACTCTTTTATTATACTTAGAAAATTAAATTAATAATTGATGCTATTATTCATGCCTCCTTATTAAAAAAAAATCCTTTTGCCCTTTATGAGACAGATACAATTAAAATCTGTTTAATTCCTGAAATAGTTTAAATTCTTCTCACACACAAGCAAGCAGTAACTGTTTGCAAACTGCTTGAAGAACTTACTATTAATACTTCCTTAGAACAAAAGTATTTATGCCATTTAATAAGAAACTGTTTAAATTTTTTTCTTCCTTAACTTTCTTTTACAGATATTTATATTCATATTCAGCTGTCAGATTGCCTTTAGACTGGAAGGTATTAAATTTTCTCTGTGACTCAAAAATTGAATTAAAGCAGTCTCATTCTGTTTATGCAAGAATTCTTTCTGCAATATGCCCATTAGAAATGTTTTTTTAATAGGCTTTGTGCTCAGGAGGAAGAAGAAAACACAAAACAAAACAAAAAAGTACAAAACAAAAACACAAACTAAACAAAGTTATAAACTAGATAAAACAACCAATTTTATACTTAAAAGCTGCCTTTCTGTTGACTAAATAAAAGTAAAAATGCTCAAAAATGAGTCAGTCAATTCAGTGAAAGATAAAAAACAGATTACATTCATTTGAAGGATCAAAATGTTGATTTCATAAGATTTTTAAAATGTGAAGCTCAAAAGTATTCATGTAATTATCTGTGTTGCTAGATATTTATCCAAATCAACTCTCTTTACATTTTACCATTCTTCTAGTGAATGAGATATTAATGGAATAAATTAACTCACAGAGAATAATTAGAGCCATAAGTCATAGAACAGACATCCATGTTGTGACAGTATATATATCACTGAAATAAGTCAAAACAGAAATAAAGAATAAGCAGATTTTAAATAAGTTAGCAAACAGGCATTCTATCATTTCTATTTTTTCAATCATCATTTCTTTCTTTTTGCCCTCAGTTTCAATTAAATGCAATGTTTAGCAGTTTATTTATGTAGTAAATTTTACAAACAAAATTTCCTTCAATGACATTTCTCAATCCTCCCAAAACAAAGTATGGCAACATTTTAAGACTTTGCATTATCTTCTAATCATATCCTGGCAGTTTTCATCCTAGTTATGTCAAAATGCCTTATAAAACCAGAAAGTGAATACACAAAGAGGTCAATCAAATTTCTCCTTATAATGAATTTTTACACATTTATTTTTCCAGCCATTGTAACAAAAATGCAATGTATGATTAAATTTTGAGATTTAAAGTAACTGGCTAATTTTACATAATTTCAATTTTCTTGTTATTTAACTTTACGTATTACCTATGAAAATATTATTTTCATTAAAAATAATTGAAAAGTCAACTTTCAGATCATGACAATGTCAGAAGTAGCACTGTTCCTAAAATTGTGAATAAACTCCCAGGCAACAGACCCTTTGCAACACAATCATTAAATACAATGATGTTTTATTCCATCACCCCTGGCAGGCATCACTCAGTTCCCTCTGTATACTGTGCAACTCTGTGAAGCTTGGTGAAGCAAGCTGTTCCCCTGCAGCTCAGGAAGGGCCATGGGGGAGGAGACATCCACACCACAGCCCGTGGAAATTCCCATGCTGAAATAGCCTGAGTTGCCAGAGTTTGTGACCCCATGAAGAGCCCATGCTGCAGCAAAAGCCTCCCTGCACCTCTGAACAATGAAGGGGGCTCACACCTCCTGTTGAAACCTGGAACATAAACTACTCTTCAACATTTTCATTACTGACTGATTCTCTGAGTGTTATTTCCCTAATTCATAGAAATAATGAAAAACATACAGGTACTTTAAAATATAAATTCACAGTATGACAGTGTCCAGAACAAATAATCATTTGGATTTGTAAAGAACAAGCTCTCCCCATGCACCCTGGGAGTAATACAGCCAGCAGGTAATGCTGTGGAGAGCTCTCTTTTTCTATGACACTGCAGCAGGCCATTCATTTTGCTTCCCCTCACACAGTATGTGACATCAAGCTTACAGCAGAAAATAATGTTACTGTTTTCTTTATTGACTTTAGCTGAAAGTTTACCCTACGTAATGAAAAATGCATCACACAGATTATGAAGCCCTATAAGAACCGTAGCACTCCTTGTGTAGCAAATACACAAATGCTTAGCATGTTGCATCCTAACTTTGGCTTTAAAATAGGACTTGAAATAAAATCAAGAAGCTCATTATAAAAAACAAATATGAAGATGGCGAGTAAGTGGGTTGTTTCTTTTGAAAAAGCCTGATGCATAAATGAATTTTTTTAGCAAGCATTTAAAATGTCAAGCACCTATACGTGAAACTCTTGCTGTCACTTCCAGTATATGTTGAAGCAGATGAATTGTTCCTTCCCTTTTGCAACTGTTTGGTAATCTACAATACTTCCAAAATTAACAGAAAATAATGTATTATTTTGATTTGGTTGGGATTATATCAACTATGGGTAGATTGACAAAGTAGTAGAGCTGCATTCTTAGAGAATTAAATAAGGAGAGAGAGCAGCTTCCTCTGAAATTTTTACATGACCTACACCTGACCTAAGTCTTCTCCTTACGGTATTAGCCATTCAAGCCTTTCAAAGGCAGCCAAAACTGTGTCAGCAACTGACCCTACTACAGTCATTGGGCCACAAATCATTTGCCAGATAAGATAAAAGCCTTATCACTCTATTGTACATTTCATCCAAAATGGCATAAATCCTTATCGCCCTGCTGGGCAATTTTGCATTTGTTGGATTTTACTTATTTTTCTCTTTAGTATAATTGGGATCATTGCTAAAACTGCTTTGGTAACTCAAAAGCATTTGGAGAGTGTGGTTCTCCTGAGACCTGTACTAGGATATGTCATGGAATCACAGAATGGAGTTCAAAGAGGTGATCTGGTCCAATTCCAAGGATGGAGACTAACCAAACTCTGCCTCACAATAAAATAAAAAATATATTAATCATAAACTACTTTTGTCATGTAGCTGTCAAATCAGAGGGATTTTAAGATTCTAATCTGAGGGTTTGATGCTTTTTTGTTCTGCTGGGGATTTTTCTTCTCATATATTTCAGAAATGAAGGTAGAATTGTACACAAGGCTCCAAAACTGTGTTTTCTAATTAAGACATCTGGAAATCCCTTTGCACCCTTGAAAATCTAAAGTAAAAAACATATGCAAACAACTTCACTATCAAGCTCTACAAAAGTCAATTGATTACATAATTTATGTGATTTGAATTTTAATAATTCAAAAGAATCAGCTTATTTTCTTGGCCACAAAGAACAGTTTTGTCATCAATGTCAACAAGGTTTAAGCTTTTACTGCTGGGCTTTATGTTGACAATTAGAATTTAATTTTTTTCCCAACTCAATATAGTTGGATTACTACAGAGACTTCATTATAGCCACAGGCAGGACAGCAGCTGAGGTACACAGTTTTCTCCCTGTGATGCCAGTGCTCACTAAACACTTATTGAAACAACTGTCTATAAAAGGACAATAAATGTTTGCATCTTGGATATTGTTCTCAAATAAAATTATCACTTGACATAAATGAATACCAGTGACCTGATACTATTACCGTTATTACTTAGTGTGAGCATTTATGGCTGTTCTGTTCAGCATATTTAATTGTAATGTTCTCTGCACAATGAAGTTCACAGCATGTGAAAAGAATAAATAATCATGTAATGAATAGAATTATATTTTTACCACTGTTCTATGACTTGAAATATTTCTAATAATAATAATATGCTATATTATATATCATAATATGCTAATAAATATATTATGCTAAATTTTCAAGGAAGCTGAATTTAAATTCATCTCAGGCTTGATGTTTCTCAAAAAATATGCCTTTCTAAGCTACATTTCAAAACCAAACCACATTTCAGTACATTTTCACTGTATTTTTAAAAAAAGCTTTGGTTTCGAAAACTTACTTATTATTTCACTTTATTTTGCTTTATTATCATCTAACTTTGCATATGGTGCATAAGTCTAGTAACAGCAACACAAGATTCTGTATAGCTGAGTTGTCTTAGAGAAAGGCAGATGCCTAAGGAGACAATCAGACTGCTGAAAGATACAGCAGCATTCTGCCCTACCACCGGTGATAGGTCTCTGGACTTTATCTCAAGTATTCCTTCTGCTAGACAAAGAGATAAATTTTGTCTAACTAAATAAATTCTAAATGACTATTGAAACAGCAACAAAGTCGGGAAAGCTACAGAAAACCATGGGATCTCAGTTGAAAAACTCCACCACTTTTCTATTAAACCTGGTGGGCCATCATCCCTCTTGCTCTACATATCACAGTAAGGCAGAGCTTATTGACAAGTGCTTGGACCAGCACTTTACATCTGCTCAGCTCCTTCTCTTAAGGCCACTGAGAAGACAAGATGAATAATGACTTTGCTAAGGATATTTCATCAGGAAAAAACTTGGCAACCACATCAATGGAAGATGGTCGGACCAATATTTCAGTAGCTTCACAAAAACTGGCACTAATTTTCCTTTGTGAATGATACATTTTGTTAAATCAGTTTCAGTATACGGTGGCAGAAGTGTAATCATCAAGAGTCAGGAAAGATGTTTAAAGAGTGGCAGATTCACCAAACTCATCTGGACTGGAAGTAGCAGGTGGAATGAACACTTTATGAGGAAATACCTTCTTTAAATAGTTTATTTCTGCCTGTAGTTTGAAGTCTAAACCACATGTGGTAGGGTAATTATGTAGTCCAGAATGAAAGAAGAGGAAAGATGGGAAATATGAATGAAAAACTGAATTTCTAGAAAGATGGAAAATAACTTTTAAATACTGTTCCTTTTCCTCTTATTTGCATGTATGTGTAGCACAGGTCAGGCAGAAAAGACCTGAATTCATCTAAATGGAAGAGGACAGAGCCCACTGTCAGAATTAGGTTTAAAAATACATATACATGTGCAAAGATAGGTAGAGAGATAGATAGATAGACAGACAGACAGACACACACACACACAGAATAATCTCTAATTTTATAGCACCTACCACTATGGGTTCTTGCTCCAGTCTAAAAGAATAACATTTTTAAAATATAAAAAGAGAAGTACTTTACCAGGTGATAAATATTAATATTCTGGTCACCACTGTTTTACTGAGATAACACTCATGAAAAACTCAATTCTTAAAATACTCTTAGAATACAGATTTAAGTCATTAATCTATAATTTTACCATGTATTTCAGATGATACCATAAAGCTATGGAGAACACCTAAGTAGTTTGTGCAGAGATGAGGAACATAAGATGAAATTACACCTTCATTTCTTTAGTTTACATGTTTTTAATTTCATATAATATAAAGGTCTAAGACTCTTAATTTGCTTCTCTTGTCTTCAGCATTTCCTCCCTTTAATTAGCTTCTTTATCTTCCTTGTTACTAATGGATGCAACCCTGATCAGAAGTTTTATAATATGTAAATGTGCTTTCACTGTGATGACTTGTTTCTGTGCCTGTCTCTTTATAAACAATCTTCATGGCATCCTAATACTGTAACAAAAGACTACCCATCTTTCTAGCACCCACATGACCAACGGCATCTCACCATAAAAGAATCCAGTACCAAAAGATGCTGAACATAAAGTGCAATTTGTAAAAATTTCAAGTGAAAGGAACCTTAAGAATCATCTTCATCAGTGATCTAAAAGTACTTCAGTGGAGCAATAATTTTTTTATTTTATTACATGAAATTTGAAATTATTCCTCACTGCACTTTTAAAACTATATTCAAAAACTAATTCAGTTCTGTGTTTTAAAGTGCAAAAGAATTTTGACTTCCTTCTCAGATGTTAGTTGATCTTTTGGAAAGAAACGTAACAGTTTTGGTTGCAAGCTCCCAAATCACTCAAGGTCCTTGGATGAAAAAAAATTTTAACAATATTTTCCAAACCTATGTGAAACAGGGTCAACAGTGTTAAAGGTGCAGTACTGATTACGAAAAGAAGATCTAAACTCCTAAATCATCCTGGAAAACTTTTTAATCAAAAATGGAATCACACATTTGATTATTAGAATAATTTCCACATTTTCACTTTCTCCTTTCTACTTCTGTTTGCATTTGCTTCTTCCTGAAAATGCATGAAGTACATTCATTGATGAACAACTTGTACAGATTTAGAAAGATACAAAGCATTGAGGAAGGAAGCTCAACCCCAAGGAGCTGTTTCCTTATTGAAGAGGGGTTTTAAGTACTTAAAAATAATGAAGACATTTAATATGTAATGATTCAATCATACATTTCTTCCATATTCACTAGCTAAGTTGGCAGTACTGAGAATGTTTTATTTTTTTTTCTTTAAGCAATTAATAGGATGCTACCACATAATGGGTTAAACACTAGAAATGAACTCAACTTCCAGGTGAAAAACATTCATTCCTTTCAGGTACTGTGGGAAATCTAGAGAGATTCAGGTGGTCATCTATATCTCATTCAACTATCTTCAGTTCTTTAGTGGAAGGAACTGGGCTAAATCCTTTGACAGTCTAATGCAGGCAGAGGTTTTTCCTGACTTTCCTCAAATGATTAATGAAAATGAAATGAGACTCACCCTACAGAAAATGTGCTCTCCCTGCTGTGAAAAGAAAAAAAGAATCAATATAGCCTGATGAAGAGACGACTGATTGGAATTGAACAAATTAAGCCTTATTTTCCTACTAAGAGACTGAAGGAGGGAGGAGCCAGTGCCAATGCCATTTTATCTTCTAAGATACACGGAAGCACAGTTGGAAGAATGGAAGAAAAAAAAATAACTGTTTTTCACTGGAACTCTACTGAGCCAGCTTTATCAATAGACAGTGTGCAGCTGCCTGTCCCTGCAAGAAGCTGTGGTCAGCAAAATGGAAAACTGGCAAATATCAAACACTTGATTTGTTGGAGACTCTTACTCAAAAGTCATTACTCAGTCTAATTCTTAGGAACAGGATATTCAAGGGAGATCAAATACAGAAAAGAGAGACAGACAAATAATCTGGAAGAAAAAAAAGACTGGAAAACAATCTTTGAAGATGCTAGTGTAAAGCTATAAAAATACAGAAAATGAGCAGATGTCCTCCAGAAGCCCATTTTAACCCTACAAGTGATTCAGACTGGAATTTATAACTAGTTAGATATCTGTGGGTAGGGGGGAATGAACTGTGAGAAAGATTGGCATGATTCCATCAGTATTGTTGTAAAAACTATGTGTAAAGAAAATGAGAAAAAGACAAGACAAAAAAGAAAAAAAGCAATAAAAGAGACATAGCTGTGGCTCAAGAAACAACAAATGTTGCATTAAAAAAAGAACTGGGAAAGAAGCCAAGCATTCACTCTTCCAATTGGCAAAAGCAACCTAATTCTCTGGGTATTTTGGGAAGGTAGCTACTGCATCAGCAGAAAACACCTTTGCATATCCTAGAAACTATCTGTGACTGTCAGAAAGCAAGCAACTCTTACTGAGAAGAATCCAGGAAATTAATGAAATTTCCAGGGTCAGCAAAAAATCCTCAGCAACACAAAAAACAGGAAAGAAGGAGAAAATATTATTTCTTCAAGTTTGCTTTTACCACCCTATCACATTTGTCTTATAAACAAATAAGAGCCTCCAGAGTTTCCTTTAGATACAATCTTTCAGATTAATATTCCATGTTTGTTACTCTTCAGCACTAATTTGGCTACTGTAAGCTCACTAGTAATTAAGTCATTCCTAACCACTCTCATCAGAATCTCAACATGAATGATAAATTTTGTGACAGACACAATTTGCAGGAAGGATGGTGAAACCAGAATCTCCCATTTGACGAACTACTCACTCTCTTTTGGATCAGTGAATCAAACCTTCTGATCAGAAATGCTCAGACTAGATCCTGTCTAAAGTTGGAGTTTGCAAAAATCCAAATCAGCATACTGGAATTCCTCCTTTATATTTCGTATAAGTAATCTTTTCTACAAAGAATTCTTAGATTTCATATTTCTGATCAACCAACCTACTGAGAGATGGCATTAAAGCCTGAAAACAGTTTCTAACACTTACAGGAAATTCCTCATGCATTGATGGAGTTTTCTTCAACAACAGTAATTTTTGGTGGACATATCTTATATCTTGGTACATTTTTCCCTCTTAGCAAACGTCTCGTGATGCAGCTTTTGCAGACTTTCGGCTTTCAGATACCAACGGACTTAGGACTTTTATTAAAGATTCTAGAGCTACTCCATGGTGAACTCCATTTCTGTGCAAAGCTAATTCCTCACTAGCTTCAGCCTATTACTGAGGTATAGCTATAACAACATTTTTTTAGAGAAAATGACCTCATAATTGCACTAAGATTACCCATTCCTTATTAATCTCTCCCTGATCTGCTAAAGTAACAGGGAACCTGGCACTTCCAGGGTTTCAAAGGTTTCCATTCCTTGCAACATAATTACTGCATTGAAAATAATAATTGTATATAATTGTTTTCTTGAATCATCTTCCTTAGTCATCTGAAATAGAGGAAATACCAATCAAGCACAGGAAATACGTATATTGGGAATTAGCTATCATATATACTGAGCTTTTCATGACCAACAGTGAGGTAGGCCTACAAATATAAGTAGCAACAACTAAATACTTCTTTAATTTAAGGGGTATTGTTTAGTAGAAGTTAGTCAATGAATCAAGATCCTTTCACCACATATTTATTAACAGGGGAAAAAGAGGTTAAGTGTAAAAACTTCACATATCTCTTTCAATTCTGTCTCAAAGAATAATTACTTTAAAAGGAAATGCAGAATGGAAAAGAAAATTTTGGTTTCATAAAACATTTGTACTAGTGCACCTAAACATTTTACAAAACAAATTTGAAGTGGATTAACTATCATATCACATAATGATATTTTTCTGAACTGATTAATGTATTACCTGATTGAATGCAGTAATTATGAGTCTCTTTTTGCTCAATATTTTCATTTAAAACTTCAGTGAATTGCTACACAGCATCATTTATTCACAAAAACACCACTGAATATTAAGAAATGGTATTTGCAGAATTTTAAAATTCTTGGTATTATGAATACCAAAATAATCATACAGCAATTTTTATTCCAAAATATGCAAGCTGATTATCACAAAGAAACTGGGAATAGAAAGTCTGTTGTTAAGTGGGAAAAAATATTTTAGAAATCTTCAAAGGAATAAGGAAACATGAGGCTGATGATGAACAGGAAAAAAAGGGTAAGTAAAGCCAAAGATGTCTAGCACAGACAAAAACAGGGACCATTTTCAGAATTCATAGTCAGAAGTACCATAGTGCAAAGCAGGGCAGTAACACTACTTCTACACCCCAAGGAAGACAGAACTTCAAACACTGCATTTCTAGTACTTCACAGAGAATAATAAAAAAGAAGAAAAACTACTGGGCAGACAAAAAATAGTTCTCTCTTTTTAAAATGAGTATTAAGACTCAACCACTCTACTCACATATTCTAGCTTGTGCTTCTAGCAATTGCCTTACTCTATTTTTAAATTCCCTAGAAGGACTTCAGCTTACATGCTCCTCACTAGAAACTGCTACTGGAGTAGCAAGGCATTGCACAGCTACTTGTTAGGCTGTCTGATGAAGCATGATTCCTCATCAAACCTTCCCAATGTACCTAAAGCTTGCTTGGAGCTTTGTCAAAATGGAGTAGACATCTTCCCCTCTGAAGCCTCAACCCCTGTAACCAGACACAAGCTCAGGAACAAACTGTGCCCACTCCCACATTTGTACACCAAGTACACATTGATCACCATCAGTAACTTCCTTTCGTTTTCACTAGACCATCCTGGGAAAACACAGGAAAGCATTTAAAATAAGCACTACAAACGTAGGACAAAGAGAAATTTCAGATCCAAAGTACTGTTTTTCTCATTATAGGGAAGGCAATACTGTACTGTAAATGTGAAAAATTATGTGTACAACTAGGATGGAAATGATCATGTCTTCAGGATTCTATGACTGGGTAAGAGATTTTGTTTATTTATTCAGAACTACTGGAAAACTAGTGGGTAATCATACCCTTTTTGGAATTATAAGTCCTAAAATGCAATTAATATGGCTACATGATCTAAAGATATCATTTATTTTTTTTAACTTCAAGGACAGAATTACTTCTTTCTTTTACAACAATAGGCATGGCTTTTGTAGTCATTAACATTTCAACCCAAAATTTTAGTGATGTTATAATCTTCTAAATTAAGTAAAATCTATGCATGCTATGTTATGCTAGTCCCATTTTGATATGGGATCATTCATTTAAGCATTTATAATGGATAAATCAATGTAGCAGGCAAAAAAAAACAGAGTAACCACTATCATTCATAATAAGTTTCCCTTAGAGAGTTTAGATTGATCTTCTTGTTTATGTACAAAACATCTCATTTTATCATACAGGCTTTTAAATTTCAGGCAGACCAAAAAATTGAAACTGCTGTATTCCCCCAAGACCCCTGTACAGAAAGATATTTCATCTAGTGAATACAAAAATCTTTCAGCTGGCTCATCATTCTTTGCTCCTTTTTGCTGGGGTAGAGTTAATTTTCTCAACAGAAGGTTGTATGGGGGTATGTTTTAGATTTGTGCCAAAACCAATGTTGATAATAGAGGGATGCTTTTTTCATTGCTGAGCAGCACTTGAGAAGAGCCAAAACCTTTTTTGCTTTTCATACCACCCAACCAGCAAGGATACTGGGGGTGCAAAAGGCCCTGGGAGGGGGGACAGCTAGGTCAGTTGACCACAACTGGCCCAAGGGATATTCCACACCATGTGGCATAATTCTCAGCATATAAACCAAGGAGAAGAAGAAGGAAGAGGAGAGATGTTCAGAGTGATGGCAATTGTCTTTTCAAGTCACCATTATACAGGGCTCTGCTCTTGTAGAGATGGCTGAACACCTGCCTGCCCATGTGAAGGCAGTGATTGAATTCCTTGCTTTGCTTGTTTGTGCAGCTTCTGTTTTACCTATTAAACTGTTTTTATGAGAACCAATATGTTTTATTTTACTTTTACCCTTCTGATTCTCACCCCCTTCCAGAGGGTGGAAGAGCGAGCAAGAGGCTGTCTGGGGCTTAGTTGCTGGCTGGGGTTAAGCCATGACAGAGGTGAAGTCTCTGCATTATACTTAGTGTAGGAGAATGGGAAGTGCTGCAATTTTATCCATTTAATGATGAGCAGCATTTTTCCTAAGCAAGACTAACTGCTCTGAATTAAAATGGATAAAAATTTAAAATAAGAAAAAGTTTAAAAATGTTGTACTTAAAGGAGACATTTATTGTAACTCTAATTATGAATAGCTTGGATTATGAAGCACCAATTGACAAAAGGAAATGAAATACAGTTCTACCTTATCTTATTAGAAAATACTACTGAAGTACTATTTCTGAAGCACCGACAAAACTGGTTAGGAAGTTAACTTCTATGTCTGCTTTGTGTCTAATGCATTCAGCCCATAGAGAGTGAGTCATTCTTTCCTTAAAAGTCAAGTTTCTGGGATATCATCTCATGAGATCCATGGAAAATGTTTTCAAGGCAATCTGGCACATATACAGCTAAAACTGGGGCCTCTGTCCTAGAAAGGGAATGACTTTAATATTGCAGTTTCAATTTCTAGGTCAGGTGCATCAGCATACTGATTATTAGACTCCTTGGAAACTCAGTTCTGTGTAAAGATAAAAACAAAATTTTTATCTGAGAATTTCCTTTTTTTGCGTGTGAATTGTTTTTCTACTCTTTTCATAATGAGGCAGACTCTTCCAGATGTAAAAATTATTATCTATATAAGTATATTTAGAGCTGCTTTATTTTTGTTGGTAAAGATTTCCTGCTGCAACATTATTCACTATTCCTTTGAATAATTTATCCCGTTACTTTTACAAGACTTGGTAATAGAACCTTGCAATGGAAAAGAACTGAAAGATATTAAAGGCATCTACAGCTTATGATGATTTGGAACAAACAGAAGAATCAAGACCGCCACCTATCATTATTTCAAAAGATCTTCATGTCCTGTCCTTTTTCTAAAAGTTACTTCAAAACCAGGGGGGAAAAAGTGTGGGTGCCAATGGCGATTGAAGATATGTCCTAAAATATGCACACAAACTCAGCAGAAACTGAAAGCCACAGGCCACTGTGAAGTCCTAGACAATTGGCATATTTCACTTAGTTATTCAAGTTGCAAGTTCAGCAACGTAAAGAGCAACAATTAAGAGAATGAAATTACATGATCAGACATCACTATGGATACAATCCTTGTATGGTATTTATGCATTGGTACCTGCCAATCCAAAGCAAGAAAAAAAAAATTATTTTTCTGAGTAGGAAAGTGAGAAACCACAATTAGTTTCTGCCAAACTGCCAAATTCTACCTAGAGCATAGGAAAACCCTCAAAAATGTATTTTCTACATTCCACAATGTAAAATACACTTCAGCTGTATTTCAGTTATTGTGCGTCAAACGAGTTACACATGCTGTAAAAGCTATAACGCTGAAAAAAAAGAAAGAGAGAAGAGGCAAAAAAGCACCACATAATAGCAGCATACCAAGGAACTTAATTTACAAGTAGGAAAAATTATAGCTAAGAAAAGAAGCAAGCTCTTCCTATGCAAGTGCAGCAGACAATGAAGACAAGTCTGAATTTGAAATCAATATTCAAGGGTGTTATGGTACTATTCTCTTCAGTCAATAGTGTACTTATAACACACTTGACAATTGTTTTCTGACCTGTTTGTGTGCTGTTGGTGTTGTGTTCCTGCTTTTTCTCCCATGTGTCAGTAAATTTCATAAAAATATACTTTTATATACCTGTCTGTATAAACACTTAGAAAGCACAAATATGGTATACATTCAGAAGCCTCTAATTTTAGTATTTCACTAAAATATATATCTTTTGTGTTTATGATTCAGGAGGATAATGATATAAATAGATGTATTCAAAAGGGAGCTATTAAAACTGTTACCACATTTTTAATAGGTATAAAAGTCAGTTTTCATATGTGATCAGTTGGTTTAAACAAAAAGTGCATTCAAATAAAAATTTCTGAAGTCAGTTAACTTAAATTGTATGGATTTTCCCTTCATACAAATTCCAAATTGACATAAGTATCTCAGAAGCATGACTACAGTAGTATAACTGTGCATAAATCACCATCCTACGCTTTGAAAAAAACTGCTCTTTGTAGGCATTTTTTTTCTGAGCTTAGAGGTAATGAGTTGTCATTTGAAAAGTAGACGAATTACCAATATTTTATACAAGAATTATTATAACACCTTAAAATACCACTGCAGTGTTCCAAGAAGTATTTAGCTTTATCTTTTAATATATATAGCCTTAAAATAAAATTTTTAAAGTTTCTAAATGCATCATCTGAAAGTGCAGCCTACACTGATAAAAACTGCAATTCTCTGCACTGTCCAAGACTGGTGAAACAACTGCCAGGTAAAACTAAAATTTTCCTGCAGATCCAGGAATAATTAGAGATAATTTAGCTGGACAAGCCCAAGCTCAGTCTCAATACATTTTTCTAGCAGGAGGACAGGAAGATCCTTAAGGTCCTAAACACATCATGCCCACTCCAATTCCTCCTCATATAATTGTTCTGATCACTTGTAATTTAAACAAGAATTCCCACTTATTTCCAGAAAAATAAGGTCACAATGAAAACTAGGAGGCAAGGAGAAGAATAGGAGAGAACAATGTGCCCAAAATGAATTAATTAGTTGTCACATTTGATTTAGGATGTATCTAACCCTAATAAGGTTTGCCAGCCATGAATATAGTCTAAAATGGTTGGAAATGAAAATCTAATCTCCATCTGCAGCCGTATTTCAGAGACATCAGCATCACTGTTTTGCATGAAAACTTCCAAATTTAATGACCAGGCCTCTCCAAAGTGCTCGCACATGCTTTAGTTAATCCCATTTACTCAAAACAAATAAGCAACAAAAAAGTGTTTCAGGAACAAGTACAAGTTAATTAAATAAAACTAATTGTATTTTTTGTCATATAGGAATGTACATACCAGAGAATACATTTACTTCCCTCTACAGAGCTAAAACCTGATAAAATCTCTACAGAGACAAAACTGATCCAATTATTACTTGATCTCTTTCCAAAATGCACATTATGTCAGAATAATCCTGAATACAAAGAAAGTAATTTTAAAAAAAAGGCACAATAGTATTATGATAATTTTCACTTTAAATTATCTACTCTTCAATATTAAATGATACACCACCAATCCATTGTAGAAAAAAATGGATAAAAACTTAAATACTAGTGGACAAGTCTTTAAAAAGCAATTCATTAAACCAACTTTTGTTGATGCAGTTGATGCAGTCTACAGAGATTTGATAACACCTTGCTGAAAAGGAAACAAAAGTGCTTCATATTGTTTGAAATAAGTGAAAGGAGGAGGAGGGGAGAGGAGAAAAAAAGGGAATTTGACACTAATTCTGTATGTGCTGTGGCAATAACAGCCTCTGCTCCTCATTGCAAAGGAGAAATCTGTTAACAACTTTTTGTTCTTTGGGCAAACCCTTCAACAGCAGCACAGTCATCCCTATGAAGCTCAGTGAAAGATGCTGCCACATATTTTGAAAGTCATTTTGGAATATTTGGAACAGCTTTCTTTCATTAAACTACTTCTTTAAAAAAGCAAAGTCTGCAATTCAGCATCGACAATTCAACTCTGTAAGATTCCAAAGCAGGACGTTTGTTTACTTTTAAATTAAACTGCATCGTGAAATCATTTTCTTAAATAAATGTGCAAATAGGCACCTAGTGCCTGAAGACACTAAAGAATGGAGAGCTGCTTTTAGCAACATAGATTGCTGATGCCATGGGTTTTGTTTTTGTTTTTTTTTGTGTTTGGGGTTTTTTTTGTTTGGTTGGTTTTTTGTTTTGTATTGGGGTGGGGTTTTTTTTTTGTTTGTTTGGTTTTTTTTTGTTTGTTTGTTTGTTTTTTGGTTTTTGTTTTTTTTTAATAATTACTTGGAAACCTACTAAGGTTGATTAGAAAATAGGTGCTTATTTTCAACTGAAACACCATCCAGACTGAGATTTTTTCATATGCTGGTCTGATTAAGGAACTTCAGAATTTCAAGCAGTACTTTCATGAAGAGCACTATTCATTTTCCTGTTATGCAGTTCTCAATGCATTCCAAATGTTGTTTCTTCCAATCTAAGCCTCTGCAAGAAAACTTCAAAGAGAGACATGCAAGCCAGTGCATATCTTTCTAGCCATGTTACTATTTCTTTACTTGAATTATTGTGTTGCTTTGTACCTGACAGGCTAATTACCTGTCATTAGTTATGACAAACTCTTTTAATTTATGCTCCATTTTCATTCTGCTAATATTTCAGACAGATGTACAAAATGTTACGATGATATACACCAGGTGCTGCATAAAGGACAATTAAACAATTTTTTTCTTTCCACCTCGCCCTCTGTAAAACCCGTAGTTCCAAAGAGAAATGTGAAATGGTATTTAGAAGCATTTTACCCCAGAATGTCCTGTACTTAATTTCTCCTTAATACAATCACAGTTTAAAAAATAACCATCGCATGGCTCTGGTTTTCTACAAGCAATCTACACAGTCCCACAAGACTGTTCTTGTCAATGGGAGTATCTAGGTAGTTATCACATATATCAACATATTAAATGCTTGAAGAGGGACCAATTACTCCTCCTTGCAAAATCACACACTTGCAGAACCATAGATCTTGTGCAGGGTATCCCTTTAAACATTAGGCTTACATGACAAGCTTTAAAATATCTGAAAAAACGACATCTATTCAAAGAGCTTCTGCAAGCTGTCAAAGATTAAAATTCTCTTTACTAAACAACTATTAATTTTGCCATTATCAATTTCAGCATTTCCACTGTCTAATTACTAACCACTAATCTTAAGAAGCTTTGAAACTTAAATGACATGTAGAATTACAATTAATTAATCACCACAATGAAAAACCATGTTATCTGCATTTCTTTCCCTTGATTAAGTAACTACTTTAAAGAAACAAAGTTTAACATTTAACATCTGCAGTTCAATTTTCATTTAAGATCACTGAAGTGCTTGGAACTTTTCATTAACAAATCAGTTATTTCCTTCCACTTTGCAAATAATCAATACTAATTGAAATTCACTAGATGACTTAGAAACACAACACAAAAATACGAAATGGAATTAAACATGTTAACATATAAACCTTTTACTTACAAAAAAAGGCAGGAACTGTACGTAGACTGACACATTTATCCAAGAGGAAAGTACATAAACCAGCTCTATTTCCAACTTTAAAATGTCAAACATGACAAAAAAAATTTCCCTGAGCAGTAGTTCAATTTGAAGCTAATGAGTACTGGAGCATCACTCAAAATAACTTATTTCATCAACCTAAGTTGTCCATCTGACAAAGGTGAGTTTAACAATGCTAAAAAGATTAATAAGACAGGACCACAACTGGCTACAGGAAAACTCTTGGCTTTTCATAAAACAGTGGATAGAAAATACAAGCCTAGCATATTCATATTTGTACAGAATCATACATACTTTATCCTAATACATCTCACATGGAATTGTTTTCATATTAATGATGTTTAATCGATGGTCTAGAAGATAATAAAGGATATGTAGTCCTAACACAGATGGTGGGGAAAAAAAAAAAAAGGAGACCATCAGAGATTCAAAAGATACATTCTCATAAAAGTCTTCACAATTGAATTTATATGTATTTCCAGATCATACACTTTTTATATTTATGATTGTGTCAGGTATCTAACTGTTGTTAGCATTTTTCCTTTAACTTTTCCACCTTTTATAAGGTTATGTCCTCAGTTTTGTCCGATTTTTCTCAATTAATTTTCTTTGTGAAAACATCTAATGATGAAATTGGCATTTTGAATAAAACAAAAGCAAAAAAAAAATCCACCAATCACTAACTGGTCAGACTCTTAGCAATCAAATAAAAAAATTAAATAGGGAAAATAGTGAATCTGTCTGTTCTCTATCACTTCCCCTCCAAAAAAAGGCGTTTATACAGTTTTACAGTTTAACAGTGTCTGTGCAAATTATTAGATCAATAGGTAAGTTAGGTGCTAGTAAATCACTTGGCCTGTGTAGCATTCACCACAAACTACCAACTGGAACTGCAGAACTGCTGGCAAAGCTTTGCAAAAAACTGAGGCAGCGGGACAGCCTCAGGTTTTCAGTGCAGCATCCATCTGCAAAGAGGACTAATTTCTTTCCAAAGTGATTCAGGGAACTACAGATCACTGATCCTGACTTCCATTTCTGGCAATCACTTAGGCAATGTAATGTCACTGGGTAAGCTGACAAACACGGTCTGTTGGAAAAAGCCAGCACAACTTCTGCAGAGTGGACTCAGCCAAATCAAATGAGCATGATGATGTTCAGAGCTGATAACTGCAAGGTAACGTGTCCGTAGAAATAAGCTAAACCATGCCTACACAACTATAAACTCAGACTTAGGAGCAAAATGAAGGAAAGGAATCTAGAGGTCATTAGTAGTGTTTCTCTGAAATTATCACATCAATGAATAATAACAGCCATAATAAGTCAATAAAATGCTGGGAATGATTTAGGAAGGACATTGAAAACGTAGCATCGACTCTTCAGAAAACCTTTGTTAACATTTCTCTCCAGCCTGCTGTTTGCCTAGGATTTGTTGCATAAATTTAAAACAACAGCTGTTTTAGAGCAATCATGAGATAGGTCCACACTAGGTTATTTAGGCTGACTCCAGAAATGGAATAATAATTCAAAAATCCACATTCATCACAGCAGTTAAAAAAAAAAAAAGTCAGCTCTGCAACACTTAGCTATTCTGAAGAATATCTCTACTGCTTCCTTTCAAGTAACTTTCTTCTTGTTATTAATATTACTCAGTTTTACAATAAAATAAAAAAGGTGGAAATTGTCCAATTTTTGGTAATGATATTTTAGCTAATACAAAATTGCAAGTATTACACAGTGTCAGATATCTTCAGGGGAAAATAACTATGACTTGATTTAACATGCCCAAAGAAATAATTTCTATTAGTAAGAAGATGAAGTCAAATATCATAACTGCTATCTAATTTTCTGAAATATCTAAGAAGTAATTTAAGGAAAGAACTACTGTGACAAGTGAGATGAGTGCTGCTATTCTGAGGAGAAAGAGATAAAACCTGTGCACATGGAATAAGACTATTGAATATAGTGGATAAGTTATTACCAGATGAAAGTCAAAATGCAACTCTCCATATCAATACAAGAATAACTAACATATTTTAGTTTTGTGCTTACAGTCATCTTATTATTTAATTTTACAAAGATTTCTAGAGGTAAATATTAATGTACGAAGTTGATGATGAGGAGACAAATGTGCAAAGGAAAAAGGTATAAGATAGATTGATACAAACTTACATATCACACTAATGCTGAAATATTTTATGGAAATATTTTTTCAGTTAATATCCAAAGTTAAGCCCCTCCATCTTCAATTTAAAATTGCTTATGTCATTTAATATAACCTCAACCTGACATTTTACTTCTATCATATTCCAGAGCACCACTTACATATATAACAGTCCTACATCTTTAAACAACAGAACACAATAGTATCTAAAAAAAAAAAGACTCCTGCAAAGATTGGCAGTCTTAAATTCCATCTGTTTTCTGTACTTTCATTTCAATGCATATGTAGAGAATCAGTGCTCAAAGCACCAGAACTAGTTAAATTCTAAAGTTTACCATTAATATATTCTATCCCTTTGTTTTGTGTTTTCTAAATACTCTTAATATACATCAGGGTCTGAGTTCCTTCTCATTCGATAGGTAATAATTTATTTCCCTTTCTCCATCTGACAACAGTTATTGTTGCATGAATTATGGAGATCCAAGTCAACTAAGAATTATCAGGAAATTCTCCTTTATCCATGAATTCCGAGAATTCTTTCAAAACTATATTCATAGAGCTCCTTTTACAAATACTACAGTTTTCCCTGATCTACTTCTTTTTCATTATGCCACTAATTCTATTCTTTGCTGTAATTTCTTCTAATGCATTTAACATTTAAAGAAAATTACTTAAAATCTGTTACTCTAATAGTCATAAATTCCTGTAAGCAGATTCCCAGAACCTTGCTGCTTCCTACCTCAGTTCTTGCCGAGGGCAAGAACTCTACATCCATTTAAAAGATCCACATAACATTGCCCACTTTCTTATCCCCAGTGCAAAGACAACCTCAAGGCAGAGTTTACATACAGTGTCCCTGTATCCATCCCTGTGTTGCTTAAGAATACTTAATTAAAGGCTAAGTAGTCTGCTATAATTGATTTTGTCTTCTGTCAACAGATTTTCTAGCATGATGTGATTAAAGGCAGATTGACAAAGAAGATGGATGCAAAAATATGGATGTATCTTTCTTGCACAGTCTTATCTTTCAGAGGCTCTGCCTTCTTGACTGTACATAGCTTCTACAGAATCTAAAAAGTGTTTTACTTCTGATACAATCAGAAAAACCAAAGGGATTTATCACCAGCTTTTATAATTTCTCTTTCTAAAATATGTATCATCACCACGAGACCCTGACAGTAAACTTTGCTATGTCCTCTGTACTTTGGCATTACAATTCTCTCCACTCTTCCTCCCACTAAACTTCTTTCACTTCAGTCATTATCCTCAGAAAAAAAAAAACAGTATCCCTCTTCCCTCTTTGGTTTTGTCAATTCAGCTGAAAAAGTTTTGTCTCTTTCTTTCTGTCACCAGCCTGATTGGGACTTGACCCTCTTGGCTGTTCCTTGTCATTTCAAAGTTTAATTTTGTCACTGCCTACCAATTGGTTGAAGAGAGAGAACTTATATATGGTTTCATGTCTAAAATGTTGTCCTCAGCCTCTTGTTGATTCATATGTATTATTTCCTACTGCATTTGTTAAGAAGCACTATAAATAGCCATGTAAATGAATCTGAATGTAATTTAGTTCATTTTACTTAAGAAATAAACCTCTTTCCTTTGGCTTTTGATGATTCTCATCACTTCAGGAGCCCCTGCAGCTTCAGAAGTTGCATCTATGTTTACTGGATCATCAGTGTTCTCGGTTCTGCACTTTCTGACCAGCCACAGACTAAGGCTTTGCCACTCCATCCTCTATTGTGAACATTTTCAGACAACCAACAACCACCACTAGTCTGTTTTCATCTGCCCACTTCATGTGCAAACTCTTCCTCTAGAACTGCTCCTGACCTTTTCTTGCATCCAGACATTGCACGGTCCTCTGATACTCCAAATAATTTTGTAACAGGTTAAACCAAAAGGAACTTTGTGAAACCTGACACCTATCACAACGTAAGCAGTTCCATCCCATTCTATATGTTGCAATATTTTTCTGAACCATTTAGCAAAGTCAAATGTACAAATTAAATGCTATGAAAGGGTTACAGTTTAGATCCCCAATAACAGTAATATTTTAACCCAATACAATATGTACAATGTATTTCTAAATTCAACATTTACTGAAACAACACCATAAAATACATAAAATGAAAGACCTTAAAAGAATCTATCTTTTCAAGATATTAGTAAAGTCTCCCCAGAATCAACGTAATTTTGGAACATCCCAGATTTCAGAAGTAACTTTTCAGACTCTCTTTTCCAGAAATGTCTTTGTACTATTAATTTTTTTTTTTTAACCAGTGAGACCTCCAGAGCCTTCTTGTAGTCTCTCATATTCCAGAAGATACAATGCAGACCTTAAGATATATGTAGAATCCTACCCTAATAAAAGTCCACTTCTTAAATAACACGTATCTATGAAGATACTTGTAGTTGAATAACAATATATCTCCCAGCTTCAACACAACTTTTCACAATGACCCGAAATGAAATGGCCTATGTAGCAATCATTAAACGTTTAGAGGATTAAACTGATGCATAGGCTCATCTTGGGCTTCTCTCTTGCATCAGCAAACTTCATAACATGTATCAATATTTTTTTTTGTTGCTGTTGTTTTTTGTTTTTGTTGTTTTT